>RJWJ010003080.1:0-90925 GCA_004363605.1 Indri indri | reverse complement strand
CACCGATTCCGTTCCCAGCGCCCGGCGCAGAGACGGGCCACTGGAGTGACAGGCCCGCCCAGCGCCAAGTGACGCATCTCTGCCTCTCTGCAGGTCAGCCAAGGAGGCAGCAGGAGTCCTCCTGTGTGTGAAGTCGCTTGGAGATTTCACTGAAGTTAGTAGGAGAAGGCGATGACAGAGTATGAAGGGGCAATTCTAACCCACATTACGACTTGGTGATATTTTAAAATTGCATTCAGAATTTTACCCTATGAGGAAACATTTTGAATATAATCTCTTTGGAACTGTGTTACTTTTTAGGCCGAATAAATTTTACCTGGCCAAAAACCAATGGCAAAATGCACGGAAGAATAAATGCGAAGGAAAATGATGCCCCTAGTCATTCTAGAAGTCTAAAATAATCTATACATTAAAACTAAACATAAACTAAAACATAAAACAAAAATTTAAAAACATAAACACTTTTAAAAAGCATTAATTCTTTATTTTAACAATGTAACATTACACTTTTAACACTGGAGGCTACTTACAGCTCCTATATTAATAGAAAGGTAATTGAGAAAGATTCTCTATAAGTGCAATTATTTGGCAAGAGCTTATCTAATTCTCACGAACAACAAAAGTGTATGAGTACCTTCTGAGCATAGAAACACATTAGAGGAAGTCTTACTGTCCTCTTTTTTTAAGCGCTTGTTTTAGGAATTCAGCAAAGAAGTGGAAAAAAAAAACAGGCAGGAAAGTGAAAACTCAACACGTCCACACACCTAAAAAACAGAGGCTACCGCAGAGATCCTTCAAAGTCGTCTTCTGTAGTGGGAGGATTTCCTTTAAATCCTTTTCAAAAGCATATGGCTAGCTTTGAAAGCTTAAATGGCATTTGTCAACCATCAGTAAATCTTTAAAATTGTTTCTGCAAATAGGCCAACTCAGAGTTTCGGCTTTTCCCATTAATCTTTAGGTAGGACCACTGAAGACTTTTTCAGAGGCTAGATAATGCCTTGATTAAAAGGCTCATTCAAGAGGGAAGCCTTTAGCATTCACCTTGGGTACATAGTCATTTCTCCAGGGTATTCATGGGCTGTTATTTCAACTCTGCAATTGTGCCCCAAACAAGACATTTTTTTTTTTTTTTTGCCACAAAGCTTTGAGTAGAGACATTCTTTAGTGAATTACTGAAACCTTGCCCTTTTATTTGTCACAGCTTGTTATTTTTTATCAAGTGCAATCAGTTCAAATAGGAGTCCTAGATTGACAACTTTACAATTGTTACTATTTAAAACAGACATTTTATTTTATTTTTCAAGTGCCCTAGGAGTCTTGCTCAAACTACATATACCTGTCTGGGCACTGTCTCGCTTACCAGTTTGTCATTTACAGCACAGCTTCTGGCAATCAAAACATCAAAACAAATTAAAATTAAAGCTGAAGCATTAAAAATACTCAATTGCCATTTTAAACTTTCACTTAGTGAAAATTAATCTGCTTATCACACATTAATATGACAATTTTCCTTGGTCTACATAATATTTTAAAAGCATCTCTCTCAACTTTATAGAAATACTGTGACAATTAATAAGAATTCAGATAAAGCTCTGTGAAATCCTTTGATGGAGCGTGCTTTACAAGTTTAAACAATGAAATACTTTGGATTTTCATGAGGTTAAAATACACTCATCTCTAGAACTTACAGCATTTCCATGGAAATGATATGAACAGAATAAGTAGTTTCTAGGCACAATATCGAGAATTATGGCAACTAAAATTACTGTTCATGTCACTTTCTTGAAACCTGTCAAACTGGCATCATTTGTCCACTGACAATATTACTTAGATCTCTACCATCATTCCAAGATGTTTTTTGACGTTACTTATCACTGAAGTTACATGCAGCAAACAAACACTATTAACTGGCCAACAAACAGACAAACAAAACCACTTTGATTTCCCCAAGAAAGATCACGACAATCAGAGACACAGGTGAAATGACAACTAGCCATTCCCGATGCAAATGTTACTATAAAATGACAACAAATGGGGGTGCTTAGCATTTTCAGTACTGAATTCCCTGGCATTTATTGTGTCCTCAGTTCTTCAGGCCAAATTCACTCCAAAGGTACTTCCCCACCAGTGAACTCTTGAACAAGTCTCTCTCAAGTGTACAATTAACTTCACTACCTTTTGAAATAACTTTAAAACTTCGGCCTTCTGAAAGCAAGTTAAAATGGCCATCACAGCTGATATCAAGGCAAAGTTCACATTTGGAAATTCTCTTGGAGTCCTGGGGAAAGTACAGGCTTTGGAATCAGACAGATCTCTTTTCAAATCCTCCCTCTACGCTATTTATTGGGTTTGTGACCTTGGAAAATTCCTTAACTTCTCTGATTTCTTTATTTATGGAACAGAAACAAACCCCACTGGTTTGATGTCAGGAGTATATAAGTTAACATATGGGAAGTCTGGCACATCATAAATGGTGGCTATTTTTGTTTAAAAAAAAAAAAGTAAAGCCTGGTCCACATTATTTTCCTTTGCCTTTCTCATCCTTCCAGCATTCAGACCCTCCCTTAAATAACTATCTTGGTAACTCTCACTATCCCTCAAGATTCGCTATACCTTTAAAGTTAGTTGCATTCTCCTTACCTCCAAGAGGACATGTTACCAATATCACTAAATAGCTCCCCAAAGAGCAATAGTTATGTTCCTATCTCCCCAGTTTCCTTAAATTTGGAAAACCTGAAAATGACAACCAGACCTTGGATACTAAAGAGAGCCTTTTAATTTTTCAGCTCCTTATAATTCGTCAGATCTTCCTTAGATACTACTCATAAAAGGCCAGAGAAGACAAAGGAAATTATTAATCACATGTTTAGAATCCATTTTAGTTTTTTGGTGGAGAATCCAACTGCAAAATAGCATGATCATGAAAAATCACAGATGCAGTAAATCCTTTTTGTATTACTTTCTTTTTATCCCCAAAATAAGGGAATGATTTTTATCTAATCTGCTACGTTTACTTTCCTTTCTTTATCTTCTTCCCGTTCAATTTAAAGAAGTCAATGCAAGATGACTTTTCTCTATATGATATCCTCAATTCCACACCATCCTAATATTTTACCAAGCAGGGAGTCCTAAATTACTACAAGTTTAGTAAGAGCACTTAAAATTTTTTGAACTCTATTTAATAAAAAAAAAAAAAAAACTTTGCTAAAATGAAATGATGGAATGTTAAGCCCTTTCAGGGTTTGATGATACAGAAGTAACATAATTTCATAATCCTTCTTACTCCTTCAATTCGTCCCTTGATTCATAAAAAAGGATTATACCAGTATATTTTGTCCTCACTTAAAAAATACAAACAAAAAACTGTTCTATTCAATAGATAATCCTCATAGCAATCTGTCTAGGTGGTAATTCATGACTTTACTTCTACATAAAGGCACAAGGATCACTGAAGTACACCAGCCATCTAGTTGGTGGCAGCCTGCCAGTCTTCCCAGGTGCAGTGCTGGGTAAAAAATTATCTCATTCTATTGAGTTCTAACAGTGTGCTAGACATTGTGCAATGGAAAGGAGCACAGAACAGGTGCAAGTGCTGCCTTTTAAGAGTTCATAGTTGAAGACCAACAAAACATCATTGCTGCTGTTGTTTCGCCGAGTTATTTTTATTATATAGATTTTTGTGAGCGGTTAGGAAGTGGCCATTTGATAACCTCTATGCTGTGGATTACCAGACGACTGTTTGTTTTCTCATTTCCAGTTAATCAGTTTATGTTACCTGAAAAGGGAGTCCTGAGGTAAGTTTCCAGCAGAGGAATTGAGAAACATACTTTGACCAGGTGTTAACTAGCAGGATTTTACCCGATGGACGAAGAGAATGTGAATGCAGGAAGAGAGGAAGTTTATGCAGCTGGATGTGAGATGGAGTTGAGCTAGTATGGTAGTGTTCGAAGGCTGTTCTGTAACCCCCTGAGGCATCTTGGGACTAGGAGACAGAGTTTTGTTTAAAAGACAGCAGGAGGAAAGCCAACGAGTCTAAACATTCTTTGGGACAGTAGAAATGCACAAACATCTACATATGGCAAAGGCAGGAAAGAAACTGAATAGAAAGTGAAGAAGCCTATGAAACAGAAGAAGAAGAAAATGGAGGAGGAAGAGGAGGATTAAAGTCTGAAATAATTTTCAGGATCCTATAGAGGGTTGACCCTTTTCAAAGTAGTGCTGCCTCATTGTGGTAAGTCCGCTTTGATAATTTTCCTAAGAATTATTGCAGCCTTGCCTGTTCCCCTCCCTCTTCCAGACTAAATCCTTCTAGACCAGCTGTAGGAGATGTTAGAGTATGCTGCCCCTGCAGGACTGCGTCTCATTCCCATAGCACCAGCTTCGGCTGAGTCGCCTAGCTGAGAGACTAAAGAGAGCCTCCTTGCCCAAGGTCACGCTCTGGGGAGGGGTGGAGGGAGGGAGAACTGCATCCAATAACTGGTCGGTGTGAGGGTATGAAGGGCC
Source organism: Indri indri (assembly GCA_004363605.1). Taxonomy (NCBI): domain Eukaryota; kingdom Metazoa; phylum Chordata; class Mammalia; order Primates; family Indriidae; genus Indri; species Indri indri. Next base: position 86,422 of record RJWJ010003080.1, on the reverse strand, counting down.
ACCCCAACGCCAGAGCTCCCTGTAGGGTTGGCTGAGGGCTTTCTTGCAACCTCATCTCAATTCAGTTTCTCCCTCTGCCTAATCCTGCCACCTTCACTCCTCAATCTCCTTGCAGGTTTGATCCTGAGGGTGCACCCTGGGAAAGTTTCTGTACTCAACTCTCCAAGTTTGCTTGGAGAACTTTTCTTTTCTAACGTATACCCCTGTTAGCTGAACATAAAAATCTCATGCCAACTTTAGTGTTCAAAGACGTTTCAAATTAAGCATCACTACTGAAATAAATCAAAACAATTATGATATTGAATGTACTTATTCAAAAAATATACACCTCCTCTCACCTGTCGAAACTCACTTCAGTATGGAGTGAGGACTCTTTCCCTTCTGCCTACTCTAGGGCTAGAATTGTAGCTTATGTGGTATAATTCTGTTTTTTCTTAACTCAGTTATTCTTTTTTTGTCTCTTTCAATCCATCTTCTGGATCAATCTGGGGCCCTACATCTCCTCTATTTATGTTACCCCTCCCCCCAGCCCCGGACAGTCATCATTTTCCTAAAACACTTATTAAGTATATTGCATGTCACATATGTCTGAATATGTTAGATACCCATAGCTAGATCGTAAGCTTTGGTGGGTTGAGGTTGCCTTAGCTTTTTGTATACTCCATTTGCAGTTCAAAGTTTATTCTGTGCACTGCCCCTGGTTTCGTGATGAATATGTGGGAGTACATAGAGTCACCCTCCCTCTCTCCCATTCTCCTTTCCTCCTCTTCCTCAACAAATACTTGCTTGGGACTCACTGTGTGGTAGGCACAGTGCTAGGCTCAGGGGATTCAACAGTGAACAAGACGGACATAATTTCTGTCTTTCTAGAGTCTTACTTTGAGATATTTGTCATGAAAACAGACATTAAGATGATCATAATGCAAATAATTATTTAATTATAATTGTAAGTATTGTGTAGGAAAATAAAAGGTATTTTGATACAACAAGCATGATTTAAAGAATCTTTTTTTAAATGAACACTTTATTCCACCCTATAATAACATTTTATGGCATAGGCTTCTATATATTACTTTGGCCAAAAAAACTAACACATCAAAGGGCCATCAGTGAACTCTGAGATAGTGCTTTGTTTTTGACTTAGTTGACAAAGGCCTGTAAAAACTGTTGGTTTAAAAGTCAGACAGGAGGCCCGGTGCTGTAATCCTAGCACTCTGGGAGGCCGAGGCGGGTGGATCGCTCAAGGTCAGGAGTTCGAGACCAGCCTGAGCAAGAGCGAGACCCCGTCTCTACCAAAAAACAGAAAGAAATGATCTGGACAACTAAAAATATATATATAGAAAAAATTAGCCGGGCATGGTGGCACATGCCTGTAGTCCCAGCTACTCGGGAGGCTGAGGCAGGAGGATTGCTTGAGCCCAGGAGTTTGAGGTTGCTGTGAGCTAGGCTGACGCCACCGCACTCACTCTAGCCAGGGCAACAAAGCAAGACTCTGTCTCAAAAAAAAAAAACGTCAGACAGGGTCAAGACATTTTATGTGGTCACTTGATGTACTAGAGATCACATACACACATATACATATTATATATATATATACACTATTATAATTCATATATGCTAAAATATATTCCAATAACTGCAGAGAAATAATAATAAATGCAACAGAAGCATTTGTTGGTGAAATACTAATCTTTACAAGTATACAAGTAGAGTGATCAATACCTTGTGCTAATATTTTCTTCAGTGTTGTTGTAAATTGGTCTTGAAGGTACTTAGCTAATTAGGGATTTGGAGAGAGGGACTTAAATAATCATTGTCATCATGATAGTTGACATTTATTGATTGCTTGCTGTGTGCTAAGTGTTGTGCTAAGTACTTTATAGACCCAATCTCATTCTTTCTTCCTCTACAGTGAGTACTGTCATTGTCCTCTTTTACAGATGTGGACACTGTGGAGAGACTAAGTCATTTGCTCGAAGTCACACATTTAGTAAGTGACAAAGCTAAGATCCTAACCCAAATGTTTTGGATGCTAAAGCCTGGGTAAACCTCTTGACTGAGGCTAAGAGAATATGCCAACCAAATCTACTTTGGGTCACTTCCTAGAGCTATGCAGCTGTGCGTGCACGACACAATCCCTAGAACAATCCTAATCATCTGTGCCAATGTTCAAGAACAGATGCCTGGGTTATTTCCAGATCTACCAAATCAGAATCTCTGGGGTTGGTACCAAAGAATGTGGACTTAAAAAAAATCTCCATGAATGATTCTGATTTTTGCCCCAGTTATGAACTATTGGAGTATAAATGCACTCAAATATGTGTGGAATTTTACTCAATTTATTGTTAAGTGGATAAATGTGCTACAACTATAATTCTAGATTTTTAATAAAATACAATCACAGCTTAAATCCTTTTAAGTACAATTAAACTTCTTTGCTGATTTTATACTAACTTGTAAAGGCATTAACCTAGTTAGCAACACAATTAATATTAAAAATTCAAGCTCCTTAAAGTCCCTTCCATGTATGACCTCAGCTACATTGGCTTAAGTTTGCCTTGAAGAGTGGTTGGCAGATGAGAGAACTAACATTATCTGGGACATTTTAGTGAAGTGTTTTGAACCTTGGATAAAGATGTTGGATTTGAGGCACTGGACAACGTCAAGGCACAATGGATCTTTAGATAAGATGTAGCACAGCCAAGGCTGGTAAGAGGAAGATAGAATTGGCCGAAGTGCAAAGGTTAAGACACTGGGGCAAGGGGAAGAGTGAGGAGAAAATTGCAGGGGTCCAAACCAGACTTGTCCAACATGAATACACCATAAAAGATGATTGGCACCCATTAGGTGGGGCGATTTCTCCTGGCCATGGATGAGGAGATGGCACTTGAGAAGAGCCTGAAGGAAGGATTTTTTCCCCATGGAGACAGGAAAGGAGCCAGCCAGCCAGAGAGACTGGTGAGAGCAAAGACCCTAGGAAGGAAAGCAGGAACATTTAGGGAAACGGGGCCCGGTCCGATTTGTCTGAGGAATGAAGGAAACTTGAAAAGAAAGTGTGGAAAACAAGGCCAGAAAGGTAAAATCATGGAGTTTTAGAGCTAAGAAGAGCTTTGGCTTTAAATTAACCTGATATTTCAATCTGCTAATGAAGACATTAGCCATCAGGATACATTGCATGACACCCAGTCAGAGGCTATGCTGACAGAGACTCTGGATTCTCTAGATTCTCAGTCCCGTATGGTGCTGGAGCACAGCTGTGCATGATTTGGGCTGATTGTGGAGATCTTGCATACAGGCCCATGGATCTGGAGTTTTCCAGCTCTTGAATGTTGCTGAAGATTTCTGAGCAAGAAAGCGACACGATCAGCATCAAGTTTAGGAAGACTGATTTGGCAGCAGCGCATGTGTGAGAGGAGAGGGAGGTAAGGAGAGCAATTAGGAAGCTGAGCAGGCATGTGCCAAATGCAAATAATAGGCTTTATTAATCCCATTTTACAGATAAGGAAACTGAGCTTTGGACTGTGGCCAAACCCAGGCCTGTCAGATTCCAAAACTTGTGCATTTTGAGGCTGGAATCTAGGAGGACTCCAGCTGATTCAAGTGAAAGGAGAGACGGTCAGCCGAGTGCAATGCCGGGGAGCGGTCCAGGAAGACGGAGGGCTGAGCAAAGGCCACTCAGACATGGCAATAGGAGGTCACTGGTGGTGTTTTAGAGAGAGTGATTTCAGCCGAATGCTGGAGGTGGCAGGCTGATTTCAAAAAAGATGAAAGAGTGAGTGGGTGATAATGAAATGGTGGTAGTAAATATAGCCCCCTCTTTCAAGAATGTTGGCAGTGAGAGGAAGAAGAAAGAAGGGAAAGAGTTTGAGGAAATTGCGGAGCAGAGGGAAGGCACTTTGCTTTTCGAATTGAGGAATCGTTCATTCCACTAATAGAAAATATTTATAAGGCCGGGCGCGGTGGCTCACGCCTGTAATCCTAGCACTCTGGGAGGCCGAGGCAGGCAATCATTTGAGCTCAGGAATTCGAAACCAGCCTGAGCAAGAGCGAGACCCTGTCTCTACCAAAATAGAAAGAAATGAATCAGACAACTAAAAACATATAGAAAAAAAAATTAGCCAGGCATGGTGGCGCATGCCTGTAGTCCCAGCTACTCGGGAGGCTGAGGCAGAAGGATCGCTTGAGCCCAGGAGTTTGAGGTTGCTGTGAGCTAGGCTGACACCACGGCACTCACTCTAGCTTGGGCAACACAGTGAGACTCTGCCTCAAAAAAAAAAGAAAAAAAGAAAATATTTATATAACAATTATGTGTGGCAGGTACTCAGCTAGGTAGTGGGGAACATGATGATAAACGGACTAAAGGGGGGAAATAAAGGATGCTATGGTGATACGATCTTTAAATGGGAATCCCTTTTTAAATGGGAATCCCTTTATCGGGTAACATGCCAAATTACCAAATTTAATACAGTATGGAATGAGACCAACCTTTTAGATTCAAACTTCTAGAAGAGAATTAATGGATATTATCTCCATTTGTGTCCTCCGTAGCACCGTGCACAGCACACTCTCAATAAAAGTCTGCTGAATGAATGAACCGTGGGTCCGAGGAGATAAAAGGGAATGACAAATTCTAGACAGTGGCTGTGGGGTGTGGGAGTTGTGGGGGTGTGAGGTTTTGGGGAGGGTAGGGGGTGGCAGGCGGTGTGTGAGGGTGGGGGGGTGACTGTGGAAAAGGGCCAGGTCATGCCTCTTCTGTGACATGAGGGAAGGGGGTGGGGTGGACTCATAGGTCACCAGAAGCCTGGAGGTCTAGATAAAGCTAAACCGTGGATTCCAGCTGCAGAGTTTATGAACAGAAAAGGTGCAAGAGCGAGGTTATAACCCCCAAATGGAGATGCTCCGGCAATGAGCCAAGTTGAGAGTGCCATCCAGATACCATTCATTCATTCACTTATTTGTGGGGTGGGCAAGGACGTGGAGAAGGAAGGAAATTAACCCTGTTTTACAACAGGAAGTGGAAGTGGAGTCAAGGCAGGATGAAATGGAAGCCACTACGCAAGGGAGGAGAAAGACTTGGAGCTGGATGGCTCCAGAGAAAAGAAACCGACTATGGAGGAAGCTCCCAATCCGATTCCACCTTCCCTTTTCCACTGGTTCAGGGAAATGCAGTGCCTGTGTGTTAAACATGGCTGGGGGCATTCATTTGTAAGTTAAGCATTCCTCGCTGTATATAAAGTCAATCCAGGGCAATGCTTGTACTAAAATGGACACAGGATAAATTCTCACTTAGCAGACAACATAACAGATCAGAAAGGGTAAATGGTACCCCTGGGTCATATAATTAGTCAATGACAGGGCAAGATGAAAACCCTGAGCCTCAGAGGCTTGGTATACCGTGCAGGGCCCAGTCATTTGAAGGAAAACTTCAATAAGGACCTGAGACTTTACTTGACAGGGAGTAATCATGATTGGATCCGAGCTTTAGCAAGTTTAGCCAATTTCTCCACACTAAACTTTTGGTGTTTTCCCATGAGTTCCTGTGACCATAGGATGCTTTATATATTTTCTCTTTTCATAGCTCTCTCATTTCCAGCCACTGTTACCTCATGTTCAGCAAATCTGAAAATTTCCTTCCACATGCTTTTACACTCTGGTGCCTCTGCTGATGTGGGCCCTGCCTTCTGGAGGATACATCCCATCCACATAGTGAAAACCTCCCCATCCGTTATGAGCAGGGCCAACATAACCCTTTCTGTGAAGTATTTTCAACTCCAAGTGGAGCGAATGGTTTTCTTCTCTATGCTTCCACAGGACATTATACCAGCCTTTATTGGTAATAACAGCTAACCTTACCCTGTATTTACCACCTGCCAGGCACTGTTCTAAGTGGTCTGCAAATAATAACCCTCATCAACAGCCCTAAGAGAAACATTCTATTTTACAGATGAGGAAACTGAAGCCACAGAGGAGTCAAATAATTTGCCCTAGCTAATAAGGGGCAGTGCCAATACCAAGTGACTGCCCCCAGAGTGAGACGCTTAGCCACTGTGCTCTACCACTTTTGTTTTCGTGTCTGTCTTCCTGAATTAAATATGAACTCCAGAGAGCAGAGGCCAGTCCTTAATTCATCTTTATTTCTTGGGCCTAGTCTAGAACCTGCCTGATAGTAGGAGATGAGTAAATATTAGGTGAATAGTTGAATGAATAAATAAATGTGCATACTTAGGTCTGACCAGGTCCCCACTGTGAACAAAAATTGGGAGAGTTTACTGTGAATGAGAGAAGAACAGAGGGGAAATCTTGCCTTCTAATTCCAGTGGGGAGCAGAGTGCAGTATGTACCTGGCCCTTGGTTCTTGACTTCTCCACCTAATGTAGGGAAACTGCACAGGCTCATACAATATGATTGCCACCTCCCCCTTTTAGGTTATTATTAGGGGTGCAATTAAATGAGTTCATAATTGTGTTCCAGAAGGACTGAAAATGAATGAGCTACGCCCAGTAAAACTATAAACTAGTAAAGCAGAAGGGAAGGTACATCTATGACATCAGAATATAACTGCAGAGCACCTTGCCGTATAGAACTTTATAAAATATTCCTATAAGAGGGCTCCTAGGAATGATAAGTCAGATCTTAGAGAAGGATCCTGCCCCTTAAGGGTAAATGTCTTAAGACCTCCGTTGGTACAGGGTGCTTACTGGTCCTAGGTATCATGCTATATGGTACAGCTGCAGAATGCAGAGAGGAGAGTTTGGCCAGTGCTCTGACTTAAATGGGAAAGTCTGCCTGGAACACTCTTTCCTTCTTCTTTCCTTGGCCACCTTCAACTCATCCTCCACATTTCAGATTAAATGTCGGTTCCTAAGGGGAATTTTCCCTGGCCACACAGGTTCTCTTTTAGTGCACTCCTATTCTCCATCGGAGCCCTTTTATAATCTTAATAATTTAAATTTAAATAAGCATTTTCTTAATGTCTATCTGTCCTGCAAAGGCAGGGATTGTGTTCGTCTCATACACTGTTATACCTTCAGCATCTAGCACAAAGTAGGCAATTGATAAATATTAATTGCGTGAATGAATGAATAAATTTGCGGGAACATGAAGTTGACACTATTAAAGATCTCTTCCACAGCCTTTGGTTGATTTCTTATTCCTAAGAGTTACCATCTTTTCTAGACCTTATGAAAGCTAGCAAGAAAGTGAAAACAGACTTATTTGCATTTTTAAACACTGCTATTACTAAGAACTTCTAAAACAATCATAAAAGAGTTAAAATGTTTTTTTGATGGCAGTTTTCCAAAAAGAGGAGAAAAACATGAGGAAAAGTAAATAAAATTATTTTAAATAATCTTAAAAACAAGGTAGAACAGTGGTCCTTAAATCATATTTTCTAGTTTCCTTTGGAATTATTCCACAGCAACAGTTTCTCTGTAACCTTGGGACTTGGTAAGCTCCAATCTCACAGAGAGATCCTTTTAAAAGATCCGCTCATTTTTTAAGACACATTAAGTCTGACTTGAAATGCACACTTTGGTATCTAAGAACCCTAACAAAGGAGATTAGTAGCCAAAAAAGCAATTCAGTTTACAGTAGGGTTACAGATACCATATCTAGTACAGCAGTTTGGAAAAGGAAGTGATGCAAAGGTCATATAAACAAGAAAAAAAGTAACACTAAATAGTAGGGTTTTTTTGAAGAAACAAAATCCCATATTCCAAAATCTTTCCTTCTCATCTAATAACTACATGTGTTTGGGGGTTTAGAAAAAACAAAAGAGGAGGAAGCGGCATTACTGCAGTTGCTAACTGGCACAAAAAAGCATGAACCAGGCTGCGAAATCGAAGCGTCTGCGGAGTCAATCTCCTGATTAGCTTTTTCAGTTTGATCTCAGATCCCATTCGACTATACCAAGGAATGTAGGAGCCCAAGCTGGCTGGGTCTGTGTGCATTACAGGAAGAGCAGCAGCTTAGGGTTCAGATAAACACAGCCAACTACCCCAACAACTTGTAAGTAAAAGGCTGAGCTTCAAGAAAAACCAACAATGTTTTAGGATCAGGTAATAATTGTATTATACCTTTTCATACGAAGGCAAAGGTGTCCCTACAAAAGAACAGAACTATATGATTCAGACACCGATTATAAGTCACCTTTGGTCATTTTGTTTAGTTACATAGCACTATAGATTCCTGGATTTACGATGCTCGTGCAGCCTATGAACTATCTTTAGCTGGAGTTCCTCTTCTGTGTCAGTATCCTTTTGAATGAACAACGCTCTCAGATGAGCCGAAAAGATGTATTTAGCTCCCACCATTACAATTTCTGATCCCCTTTACTTTAGCTCTTTTGAAATAACATGAAAGCTTTGGCTTGCTAATTACTTTTACCCAGCCCATAGAAAAATTAGTTTATCTTCCTGATCAAAGCAAATTAGGCAGATCATGGTTGATTAGAATGCAACAGTAAAATCTCCGTACTTTCTCTTCCATCCCCTTTCTCTCAGAAATAGGGCCTGTGTCAAATATGTAGGTATTTCCCACGGCCAAGCCAGACTCTGTTTCCAACAGGGACTGCAGCTTGGACAATGGTTCTTACACAGACACTAAAGTTCTTTAGTTCAGTCATTGTGTTCGAAAAGAACTAGTAACCCCTTAGCTAGCATTTGATGAAACATCTAGATTTACATATTTCCTTAATTGCATTTTTGAATGTGAGTGAGATTTATCTGACCAGAGTTAAATGCCTCCTTTATTCCCCTACCCAAGGCAAAATTCAACTCCATGCTCTTAAAAAAAGTGAGGTGGGGGTGTATGGAATCTTATTCAATTCCGATCTGAACAAATTTTAGGATTTCAATAAAGTGGGACGAGGGAGTTATGTTACCAAAGGCAGGAAAGATATATCTTTACCTTTCAAAGTGGAAATGTCAGTTTCTAAAACTTTGCCTTGCTCAGCTCTTTCAAAAAGGCAATTTTGATTTTAAATGAATGCTATTCCTTGTTGCTGAATTCCTCATAACAGTTGCTAAAAAGTTCCAAAATTATTGTCCTTAATAATTTCTCACTAAAATGTCTGCTATGCGACTGTAAAAACTGGAAAGTTAGGTTTTATTTTCTTTATTTATTTACTATAAATTAACAGTAAATCTTGCATTTAGCTCCATTTAAACCTCCCTCTGCAGCTGCCCATTTGAAAAATAAAATGGTTGCCTTCTTTCACTTCAGTGGGCACAATACAAAACATCCATTGAGCTTTGCCTTTATTGCAGCTGCCAATGCCCAGCCGACTTTTAACAAACCAACCAAGCGGAATCACAATGCAGCTGCAACATTTTATGGTATTTCTGTTGGTTCTCTTTTGAGACTGAAGGTGTTAATTAGGAATCAAAGAACACAACCCTGCCAGCTTTCTTTCACAAACCATACCCTGGTCACTGCAGTTTTCAGAAGAAAAATAAATCTAATAAAGGGATAAAAATGTTGTTTGTCACACCAGTAAAGTGTACTTAAGACCCTTTGATCAAAAGCTTTTTATGTAGTCTTGTCAGATGGGCTGGAAATATTGTATTTTTTCCTTTTCTCCCCCCTTTTCATGCAGACTTATCTGAATTCTGAATTTAATTTAAGACCGTCTGGAAGAAAAAAACATAAGCATAGTCATGTGTGGATTCTTTATAGGTGATAACTGGTCTCATAGAGTAGGATAATTTGGCTTCTTAGAAAATTTTTCATATTCAACATTCCATCACGTTATAGCTTCACACAAAACTGGGTGTTCTATTAGCATATTATGATAGTCTAACCATAAGTTTTCATGCTTACAATTTACATACACATCTGTCAACACTCTATTTAGTATAATGATTATTTATTAAATAAATCTCTCAGTGTTTTAGAGGATCCTTTTTTACATACACGGAATTGAGTATTTCTGTAAGCATTAAAGACCATATTTATATACACACACATATATTAATTTATCAAATAGTTTTGTCATTTTTGCATAGTTTTTTTAATGAGTATCATGCATTCAAACGTAACAGCGTGAAGTCATTACCTTTAATCTTCAGTCAAAGTTAAAAGCTTAAAGTAAGTTTATGAAGTTAGCACTGCTGGGAATTAGTCAAGCCTGCTAGCTTTCTCAGCACGAGGTTTTGCTGCTAGATGCACAAATCATGCCAAAATCCATTAATCCTGCTAGAGAGAGGCAGAAAGAAGGTCTGCTTGTTGATTTAATGTTAATGAAATGAATGGGCTCCTGAGGCTACCTACAGAGGCCCTCTAAACTGTAAAACAAATAAAGTCATTTTAAGTAATGCTCACTGCAGGAGAGTAAACAATGCTTTCAGATTTGCTGTACAAAATGGGATTGGGTGTGGGTGCATAAAACCTCCCATTTTCTACAATCCTGCTACACCTGCCTTCTTACAATACCCACAAATGACAAGCTGATAGATTCAGAGAACGATGGAATTCGGAGAGACCTGGGAGCATGTTTTCAATTCTCTTATTCTACAGATGTGAAAATTGAGGCAGGGAGGATATGAATCTTGCCAGAGATTCTATAGCTAATTAGTGTGGTAGCTAGATCTAAATCAGTGGTTCTCAAACTTGGCTGCACATTGAATTTGCCTTTGGGAGTTAGAAAACATTCTGATGCCTAGTTCCTTCCCCCAGAGATTCTGACTTAGTTGGTTTGGTGTGTGATCTGGGCTTTGAGATGGTTAAATTAGTTCCCAGGTGGAACCAATGGGCGCACAAGTTTGAGAACCACAGATCTAGACTTTTAACCTGGCGCACTACGACCCTGCATTGTTTGTTTTGCTTTTGTTTTTTTGCTGCACCATACTGTTTATTATTTTCAAGCTCCCAGGAGTGTGCCAATTGCTTTAGCATCCTACAAATAGAGTAGACACATTTATTTTGAGATTTTGAGGTTATTTCCACAATGAGTGTTTTTGTTCGTTTCTTCGTGTACCGGCATGCAGAGATGTGTCCATGGTGTGTGTGTGTGTGTGTGTGTGTGTGTGTGTGTGTGTGTGTGTGTGTGTGCGCGCGCGCACGCACCTCATGGATCCCTTGAAGGACTGAACTCTACCCTTTGGATGAGCCAGCTCCACAGTGAGACAGTAGCCAAGCGCCGCACCTCGCTTGGTAGCCCGTCCTCTTGCCTCACTCTTGCACTCTTCTTTCTGTCTTGCATGTCACCTCACTTTTGAGTCCCTTTGGGCACTTTTTTATTCCTTTCTAATTTGCCAGTCTCCTTTTGGCTGCCACTTTCTTCTTGACCCCTCTCCACCTGGAGAATTTCCCTTTGTCCCTTCTGATTCTTCACTTGAAATTGTTCAACTTTTGTTGCTTTCTGTTGCCCCTTGGTTTGGTGATTATTTAAGCTGTTTAATAAAACTGGGCGTACAGAGCCCACTTCTCCAATCTGTGCTGCTGGATAACATGTAATAGATGTCTGCCTGAAAGTTACTTCCATTTTGGTTCTAAAGCTGTAAAATAAATCAGCTTCCTGGTTTACTAATTCAGTAGGCACTTGAGAATTCCAGAATCATCTTTTTATATGTGGTGAGATAGAAGGAGATTTCCCACCTTGTAGACCTACCCTCTTGATTTCATTGGTTATGGGCAAAGCAGCTTACCTGTTTTGCAGAGGGGTACAGAGCATCTGTAGAGACAGTAACACAGGTTCATCTAGCAGGATTAAAAGACTGGCCCCCAAACTGCTCACCCATCCCTTCCCTCTGCTGGGGATCACTGGGCCTAATTTCAGAGGCTTCTTGCTCAAAATATAAGCCCACAAAGTGGCACTTTGACACTCCATTCAACTTTGAATCCCCTCTCCTACATAGATTGTTGTTATTTATACCTATTTATTATTCCCCAGAGAATAATTTTAGCCTCATTGTCGTCACTGACTGCAACCATGTTGAAGCAACTGTCTTTTTATGAAAGACAGATACTCACTAAATTTCCTCATGAAAATTCAACTTTTTTGGATGTATTTTCAGACAGACATAAGCCTATTGCTTAAATCAGTTTTTATCCTTTAAGTAGAATTTTTTTCAGTTGTTAATATAAAAAAAACCCCATTTTTGTTGTGTTGAAATCTTGGTTTATCCTGAATGCATCTTTGGCTCTGAGGGAAGGTAGGATTCCCTACTTTCTCTCGGTCCCCCTAAATCTGTCATCTCTCACCTGTCATTGCAGCAAATCAACCGCTGATAGTGAAGCTTCTAAGGGCCCAAGAAACTACCAAGCTGAATTCTTCTTCCACAGTCATGAAAAGTCATGGGGGTGGATGAGATGAAAAATGAAAGGACAAAAACAATTCAAGCCAAGGACCACAAATTGTGGGCCATTCATTAAACCGCTTCTGAGGGGTAGAGTGCTAACATCGCGCCATCAGCCCACTCTCTGTGACAAAGCATTCACTCAGCCATCAACTATCCTGGAGATTTGTGCAGTGTCTACACAATGCTACACCCCCATGTGCAAATATGAAACTTTATTAAAACACAGACTCTTTTATCTATTTCATACCAAGGATCAGAGATGAAAGTTGAAATATTTTTAAGAGATGGTGGGTGATGCCTGATTCATCTGAAGCTGCCCTTTCTTTCCTCCCCTCTCCTTTACCTAGCAGGTGCCTCTCTGCTGTTCTCTCCTTGTTTTTAGAATTAAAAATACCTTGTTTAGTGAAAATTACATTTGTATGGATAAAGTTTCAGGGCAATTAATTTAGCTATTTGGGGGAATAATAGTGAGAGTTAACATGGTGTATTTGAAAAGCATGGGTTTAGTGTGGTAACAACTGTAACATCATCAACCACAAAAATAATAGCACCTAACGTTTGATGCAAGCTCCACACAAGAGGTGCTATGCAAAGTGCTTTAGGTGCATCATCTTACCAGTCAGGCCGATGCCATTATCATTGCTGCTTTACAGATAAGAAAACTGAAGCATAGAGTAACCTGCCAAGGTCACTCAAGATAAGCTATGATATTCATCAACAGATGTTCTCATCTCTAAGGTGGGGAAAGTAGTAAGTATTTTACTGTTTGTTATGAGGGTCAAATGAGAAACTGGGGGTAGAAGTGTTCTCAGCATTTTTTGAATTTTTTTCTCTGTCTTGGGCATTTAACAAACAATGCAGTCTGCCAAGTTTAGAGGAAAGAACCTCTCTGTCATCCCATTATAAGATTATGTCAGAGATTATATCAGCTAATCTCACTCTGTTGCACACTTGATGCCCAGAAAAGTGGCAACTTATATCTTAGGTGTGGAAAAGTTTGAGTTTTATATATAGTTTGGAGGAATAGGAGAGTGCCCCCCAGAGAGAGAAAACAGCTCTGACTCTCCTTCGAGTGTGCCCTGGCCATATGCCCTTTTGAAGTTGTTCAGCTGCAGACGTGCATCACAGGGTGTTTCGAAATGTAGGTGCTAATATCATTCAGATGTGGTGAGGGGCCAACGGATCAGGAGATGACTGCCACTGAAGAGGCAGTTTGTTACTCACAGTGCCCAAGAGGAGGCGGCCTGCTGGGCCATGCAGGGCCACACAGGGAAGCAATGGGGTCAGTTAGGAGGCAGAGGGAGTGGAAGAAAAGCACGGGCAAGAGACTGCGTGGTTTCTGTGGGAAGGAATGGACAAGGCAGGGTAAGCAGGCTCAGGATTGGCTAGTTTGAATAAGTTCAGCAAGCTCTGGATGTAGGGGCTATCCCAGCTTGTCTGGTATCTGACTTTCAGGTGAGTTGGACAGGAGAACATAGATCTAGAATGTCAGAGCCTTGCAAGAGCCTAGGAAAGGAGGTGGCTGGCGGGTGAGGGCTCTGGATTGGTTGGTTTGCGTAGGAAAGGTACACTCACAGGAGAGTCATTTGCTATCTCTAGGAATTCCCTAGCCCTAGGATGGGTGGTCTCTCTAGAATCAGAAAGCCTCCTAGATGTAGAAGCAACATAAAATAGAGAAAATAAAAAACATGATTAATATACAAAAATTCTGTGTTCTGGTCCAGTTCCCAGGGAGATCTCTTTCTTCTTTGGTCCAAGAAAATCTACAATTCAAGGGGCATGTAGTCCAGCAGTAGGCACGGACAAGCGGATCAAGTATGGGGTTCAAATGTGATGAGTGCTGTGACAGAGGTGGACTCAGCAGGATGTGGGAGCACCAAAGGCAGGGTCACAGAAGGCTTCCCAGAGGAGGTGATATTTGAACTGAGTACAGAAAGACTCATAGAAGTTAGCAAAAGAAGAAAGGCAATCCCAACAGAGACCAGCACATGTGAACCCCTGAAGGCATGACGTAGGGAAATTGTTGGATGCAGTTTGATAAGTCTGGAGAGAAGAGAGCCTGGGAGCCTAGGGAGGGGGGACTGGCTGCAGGGTTGCAGGTGGGGGATGAGGCAAAGGAAGTCAGCTTTGAGGGCTAAACTGAGGTGCTAAACTTCATTATGAAACCCACAGAAAATCACTGAACGGTTGACTATAGGAGGGACATGACCAGAGGTGCATCTTGGAGAGACTAGTGGGGTGGTAGGACTGTGTGGAGGTGTGTATGTGTACTGGGGGTCTATGTAGACCACTACAGATGACTGCCACAGTTATCCAGGCACATAAATGAGGAGACCCTGAACTACTGGAATTTCGGTGCTAGAAGGGAAAGGGAACAGATACAAGAGACATTAAGGCAACCTACATTTGATCAAATTAAGGTCACAAATAAAATTTAAACACACTGAACTATGAACATAAATTTGAGAAATTAATTATGTATTCCTCAAACTAAATCTGATTGTTCCTTTTTGCTGTGCAGATTTTTAGGTGATATGGAGGTACTCTATCTGTATCTATGATGGCCAAAATAAGATCATAAAATTAAAATTCAGCCCATTCCTAGATATAAACATATATAACATGAATAAGTAAAAGGGTATTTGGCAACATCTGGAAAAGTAACTGGGAATTTTAGAATTCATTCAAGTATCTGGCATTGGAGCAAAAATGTGCCAAGGAGGAGCATGGGCTGTGGTTTCCAGGAGACTCGGGGTCCAATTCCATCTTTGCCAGCTACACGATTTTAAGAATGCCATGAACATGAATTTCATTACCTATGAAATGAAGGCATTGGATTAGGTGACCTCCAAAGTTCTTTTCACTCTACAGTTCGTGGGTAGCCATAGCCTTTTGACTCATTGAATTCCTTTGTAACCCATCTAAGTGATTTTAATTCCGTTTATTTCAGCAGTTAGGGTAATGCTCTAGCAATCATGATTAAATTTCAGTCTTGCACTGTGTAATGTGACCTAAGGTATACAGCTTTGTCATTCTGGTAATTTGTGGATAAAGGATTATCCTTTTAGTTCTTTACAGTAGAACTTAACTCTAAATGTAGTTAGCTATTAGCTCAAGCTTTGAATTAGTTTTTTATTATAATTAACGTAAATCTACCAAAATTAGCCTCTCCTCTCCAATATACAATTAGTTCTGTTCTGAGAAGTTCTTACAGCTACAGCAAAGGGGGTCTTCACATTACTACGTAGTAGTCATTCAGGACCAAAACATATCCACCTAACATGTCTCCCAACTGTAAGACCCTGTAGGAGTAGACGTCTTTCTGGAAGGCCAGCGGCTGTAAGGTGGAAGGTAGAGACTTGCCGTCAGTTAATCATGTTGCTAAAACTTTTGAGATCTTCAAATGAGACGCAGTCATGCCCGGGGAGCATCTGGTTTAATTAGAATTTCCTTTTGCTACCGGAGCTTGAAGACTCAATGAAAAAAGATCTTGAACTTCCTCTTGTATTCCACTGCACTGGGTCCCAGAGAACAACAGCTGCTGGAGAGCGGGGCTACAGATGAGTTAAGATCTTTCCCCACAGGGATAGTGATGTAGCTTCTCTAAGTTAATATCAAACACCCCAATTTTGATGCACTTAGAGTTGGCACTTTAATCCCAAAGACTCTTCTTTCTAAACTTCCCTTTATCTTGTGGTTTGAGGCCCTGATGGGCGGGGTGTCTGAGATAAGGAAAATGCATCGTTCTAGTTCTCCTCTGATACTATCTAGACATGAGGATGCAGAAGGATAAAGAGAGACACAGAAGTGTATCACCTGGGAACAGATGTCTAGTGAACCGGCAGCTCACAGTCTCTCAGTCCTGCCCGCATTGTCCCTGGAGTAGCAGATTTCCTGTTAGCCTTTCCACCTCTTGCCATTCTTTTTCCAGGCTTTGCTCTATTGCACAGTTAACACTATAACAATTATAGAGCAGGCTTATTGCCAAATGCAAGCATGTCTGTAAGGGTCCCTTCAGGACAGGAAGTATGAAGACAAAATAAAGAAGAGTTCTTATCTCAGTCTTTGCTAGAAGACTCCAAACTCATTCTGTAGATTTCACTTAATAACTGTGAAAAAAATTTTATTCTGAAAGTCTCTCCATATATACAAAATAGATGCTTACGGAATATAACTTCTTCCATGGAAATTTTTATTCGGTTTTCATAACCAAATAATCTTCACTGCATATGCATATAAAAACTGTAAGGTTGTATTTCGTGCTGATAGACTTGAAGACCAATTGATTATGTAACAAAGTGCCTCACAAGAAAATTTATAACCTAAAAACTCCAAGTACCATGTGGTGTTTTGTGTGTCGAACCAATAAACTCATTAAAATAACATTGCATAAACCCAAACACAACACAATGAAAGTTCTAACATAGCCCACATTAACCAACCAACTTTAAAATAATATCTTTGTTATGTACTAAGGTTAAAAATTCAGCAAATGCTTTATATTTTTTCCACTTGAGATCATGTGTGGTTTTCTACTTTCCTGAGAAGTACACTTTTGTGGCTTCTTTGATCAAAGGAAGGTTACTTTTACAAATAGGCATCT
The DNA here is from genome assembly GCA_004363605.1 of Indri indri. Taxonomy (NCBI): domain Eukaryota; kingdom Metazoa; phylum Chordata; class Mammalia; order Primates; family Indriidae; genus Indri; species Indri indri. The sequence goes on along the minus strand of RJWJ010003080.1, from coordinate 69,520 downwards.
TTTGTAGAGGTCTCTGCTCTTCTAAATCAAGGTTTCAAGGCAAAACAACAAAAATATTGTCCAGATTTTTAGTGAAACATAAAAATTCTTACGTTCTCTTCCTAGTGTAGACTTCAAAAAGAAGGCACGCATGTAAGGGTAGCCACAACAGTTTTGTGTGTGTGTGTGTGTGTGTGTGTGTGTGTGTGTGTGTGTGTGTGTGAGAGAGAGAGACAGAGACAGAGAGAGAGAGAGAGAGAGAGGAGGAAGGAGGAAATAAAGGAATTTGGCTGCAAAACTGAGGAACAGTTTGAAACACTTGGCTTCTAGTCGTGAAAGATGAGCAACACTGGGGAAAAGGCTGGCCTAACAAGGGCCCACTTGAGGAAAGCTTAATCTCGCCTGGCAGGCTGAGGAGGAAGGTCAGCTCCGTGCACGCGTTCTCAGCTGGAGCTGGGCTCCCTTTGCCAGCACGAATGTCTTCTGCATTTCAGCTTCTGAACCAAAATGAAAATGCCTTCACACAGCCAGCTCCTGAGTCTCCCCGTAAAAGGGTTGCCCTGTCAACCACTGCCATGCCCTGTCAATGTGGGTATCATTTCTGCCGAGCAAGTGGCACACAGAGAATTGCTTCTCACTGGTGTGTTGGTGTGTGTGTTAGTGTGTACTTGAAATTGCTTTCTTCCCCCTTGACCATCGCAATGCTTGTCTGAAGATGAAGTAAAACTCATTCTAAAGGCAAGAAGGATAAAGCGAATATGGGGAAAATGTGTGTATATAAACAAGGGAACACTTGAAAATTAAGGATTGCTGAATAATTTAAATTATTAATGTTAAGTTAGTAAAAAACTAGAGTATGACAGTACCATTTTAAGAGATATTAGAGATTGTACCTCCATGTATCCTAAATTTTCTAAACATCAGTACTTACTTGGTGAGGGGCTCTTGACACTGAATAGAATTTGTAATTAACTGGTCACCTACTAGTTTTTCATGTTGACTTTGTAATACAACAAATGATTAATGAACATCAGGTTAATAGCAGCAAATGAATTGAAGGATTGAAGAAATTAAAGTAATTCAGAATAGGTTCTTTGTTTGAAGGAGGGGACTTTTTCTGACTTTTCCAGATTTCTAGTTGACATAGAAGTCTCTGTATCACTAACTGTCCAATTGTTAAACCATGCGTAGCTTTAAAATATTGGTTGGGGAATTTGATAAAACTTTGAAATAATTCTCTATTCTGAATTGAATGAATGACATTGAGACACCTCTGTGATGCCATTTTGTCTAATCTCATCCGTTTCACAGGTGAATACAAACTCAAGTAAAATTCGCCTGTTAAGAAAGTTCATGTCTCTCCGACCTGAGAAATAGTTACAAAGAATGCAGCTACTTTATTTGACACATAGATCTGGTCATAGCAAAAAGTTTTATTCTTGCCTAGGAGATTACTAATCCATTGATCACTCTTTACAATACCCTGGCAGCCAATACAATCTATCTCTGACTTGGAGACAAGAAAAATTGCTCCTGTGGTAGTAAGAAAATAGATATATAAAAAGATACCTACTAAACTTAAAATAGTGGCCTGAAACTATACAAAATCACGCTTATTTTATTAAAAAGTAAAAGCTGCATTTTGCTCTGGAATTCCCTGAAAAAATGTCTCTGGTATTACAGCTTCATAAATTGTGTTCCTTGAAAAGAAGAGTGGGCTGAAATTCTTCGGCACCAATTACAATTATGAGACACAAGTATAAATTAGAAAGCTGGTTTTCTTGTGTTGCTGGTAGACTAGTCCTGAAGATAACTTCAAAGAGGTCCAAAAATATTTTGAGCAATGATAATATCCTTGGGATGAGCTTCCAGGCCCCCAAATTAGGAATGATAATAAACCTACGTCATAAAGTTGTTGGAGGCATATGACTGAGTAAAGTACATAGGATGGTGCCTGATGCTTCAGAAGCACAATATCAGTATCAGTTGTTATTATGATTGTTGTTATTAAAATAATAAAATGATTTGGATATGTAAATTCTGGTGTGTGTTAATAAAAGCAACTCATTGCATCATTTAAGCTGAACACAATGCAGCTGTATTTCAAATGGGGCTGGTGCCATAATTGTTGGCACCGGCAGCCTTGTGTTGTTTGTTACTTGTAGACTGGCAGTTTTCATCTATTTTTCTCTGACCTTTTAGCCACTGGGATTTCAGCAGCGGGTTCAGCCAATTCTTTTCAATTTAACATTACAAATATTTACTGTACGTCTTCTAAGAGTCAGGCACTGGTGTGGGCACTTGGGATCTGAAGTGGAAAATTTCCTGCCCTGGAGTAGCTCACAGCCAAGTGAGGAGAACAAACCCTGGAGGGAAGAGCCCACCATGACATCCTGGAGTATGATTCCATCTGACTTTTAAGGAAGTTGTTTCTACAGTTATGGGTTGGTTCCTTGTATACTCTTAAAGTAAATCTCAGCTTCTCCAATTCCAGACTTAAACATTGAGAAGAGAAGTAATATATGAGGCTATGAGGAAGCACTCCAGCTCATGAAGCATCTTTTAAACAGTTCCCCCACTGATGCTACACCCTGTGAAGGGTTCTTTTAGAATTATCACTGGATAATATTATTCCATTTCTTGAAATCAAATGAGTACTGTTCTTCTACCTTCCAGTGTCAAGTAAAACATTCCCATTGGGCTTAATTAATGTAACAGAAAAATTAACTGGAAGAAGTGGGAGAAATTGCCACAGATTTTAAGAATGGACCTGCTTCCCACCATGTAACCTATAGAGAACAAAATTAATTTTGAATTATGAGAATTTTAATAAAAAAGTCCATATTAAAGCCTGTGAAATGTCTCCTTTTCCCATATATAATGAGTTCCATAGGTGAAATTCGGCTTATAGTTGGTGCCTATAATGGCTACATAAACGTACAGATTGAAGCTGACAGATTTGGGAATAACAGAGTTGCAGTTAGCAGATTTAACAAATGAAATTCTACTAAGGTACATCAAAAATAGCAACAGGACTAGAGAATCGGCTTGTTTTATTTGGTATGTAATATATCAGTGGTTTTAATGCTAGTCTGATTCATCTCTCTGTTCCAAAATGAGACTCTGTAAAGGAAAACATTGCAGCAGGAGTGAGGAACTTGAATTTTAAAGGAACAAATTTGTCTTCTCATGAAGACTTCAATTTATCGACTTGTGGGGTGTTTACAAGGAAGTGCGCTATTTAGTTTTATTCTGAATTTACATAAATAACTGAACCACAGCAAAAAAAATTACTTCACACAATTCTTAATGCAGAACTCACTGCTATCTTTCATTTCTATCTTACGGCATATGATTTAGATTATTTGCATACTTAAATTTATAGATAAAATAAGTTAATTACATGAATTTGATAGAAAAAATATAAAAACATGCTTTACTAAGTCAAAATTAGGTATCAGTTATAAAATTATAAATATTCTATGATGTCTTGAATTTTATGATAGCTTTATTGGGTTGTTTAGTCTGATACTTCTATGCCTTTGACAGCTATATGTTTAGAAATTTTTATAAAGAATCAAATAGTTCGGATAAAAAACTTTTAAACTATGAGAAATCATAGACCAGTTTTGTGTTTCTGAACTTCTTTAAAAACATCCAAGTGTGACTGGATGGTCTATTATCAAAACATGATGTTATTTAACTACATATTTTTTATTCCAATCTTCTAACTCATTTATAATTGCTACTTTTTGTTGTTTCATCAGAACTCCTTTACTTTGAAGAAAATGCATAACGAGGAAAGAAAAAATGGAAGATCTTGTTTATTATATGTAAAAATTTATTCTTGTCACACAAACTCTGCCATATATATGTTAAATATATTCAATAAAATATTTGTTCTGAATTTATGCCACAAAATTGTTTGAATCAAAACTCACTACTTTAAAAAATTACTCACACTAATTTAGTCAATTAGTTTCAATAATTGCCCCCATCACAAAAACACTACTAAAAAAACCCCCGAGAATCCTGGAGAAAAAGAAAGAACTTTATTAAAATGGAAAAAAGTTATTGACATCATTACATTTTAAACACATCTTAAAAGTAGGTTGTAGAGAAAACTGTACAACTTTTTCAATTGATCCAAATGTTAAGACTGTTATAACAGTGAACATTTTGTAACCATTTGTAAAGTACAAATATTTTCTTTGCTTGAAGAGAAGAAGGAATATATTAAACCATTTTCAAAGAAGATTCTTAATATGAAATTTAATTTTGAAACTGCATTAAGCTGCTTAATATGCACATATGATACCAGGACCATACCTAACTTAACTAACTGAGGCTTTTGTTCAGTTCTTATTAACATCAGTTTTACTAATTATGTGTAAGTTAAATTTTGTTTCAAAGTTACATATGGAAAAGTAACCAAACTACATAAAATGAAAAAAAAAATTCTTTTCTCTCAGTTCCTTTGGTTTATACAACATAAATTTGCTTGTGGATGAAAAGTTCATCCCTTAAAGCAACAGCAAAGAAAAACTCAGTTTTCTTTTAAAAATAAAAACGGCTGTTCTAGACCAATAGAGAAAAGTATATTTACTGTATTACGATCATAGGATTTAGTTTTCTACCCGAATGCCACATTAACTAGATGAAAGACACATCAAAGTAGCATAGGGGAGTTTACTTTCAAGACACTATTAGCAAAAATGGCCATAGCTGATGCATTAAAATAATTTATGTACACTAAGATTAGATGCTAGAACTACTTTATTTCTGACAGATCGCAATTGCTAGATTGAGATGTATTAAACGTTGTAAACAATTATTGTCTGCCTGTATATCTCAACCTTGTTGTGTTCCTTATTTTCTGCTGAGTGAACTTTATTAGCCTCTGTTAGTAAAATCAGAGCCCATAACCATTAGGGATGAGGGGGTGGGTGAGAGGAGGGGGAGAGAGAGAGAAGAGATTGAGACTGAGATTTTTCCAATGTTGCCACTATGTTCAATGGTCCAATTACAGATCTACTGGGGAATGCAGTTCAGTAAGAAAAGAGAGTTAATATTAATGTTTGCACTGGCTTAAGATTTCGCTTTTCTGGGAAGAAAGATTATAAAACAACACATAAACGATCTTGCCTTCTATGAAGAGATGTAGGAAACTTTCTTCACCTACAAGACTAGCTAGCCAGCTATCAGACTGTGGCAAATGTGAACAGCTGGAACTTGCCACTGTTAATCTGAAGAAAATGAAATGCTTGTTCTTTTTTTTTTTTCTTTTGAGGGGGATTAGGAGATAACATTTTGACTAAATAAATGGTGATAACCTCTTACAAATAATAACAGACACTAGTTTGGCCTTTCACCCACTTCAGTCTTTGCACACTGCAACTTTCTCATGAAAGCCTAATTACCACTGGGCCTCAGTGGAGTGGGGAGGTAACTCAGTGTTCTCTTTCAAGAGCAAAGGGACGTTATTCCTTAAAACAAGAAAATCAGTAAAACACATACTTATTTACTTGAATATGAGTAAATCAAAATTCCTCTTTTAGGTTATGACTACGCAAGTGAAGATAGAAATGGTCAGATAATACTAGGTGTCACCAAAAGAGGGCATCGTCTACCCTTAATGTCTGCACAGAATTCTTGTGGACATAAAAACGAAACACCCCAAAAACTCTCAACCTATGATGAAAGGGCATTCCATGGCTCCAGGTATTTTATATGCTATAAGGAAACCAAATCATGAAATCATGAATTAGGAAGGGCATCGAGTGGTAATCAGAACTGATTTCTACATTCAGCATTCATATTTCCTGAAATGTGTTAATGTTCTAATGGTTAGATTAAAAGCAAGTATTTAACATTTAGTGTGTCACTTTTCACAGGCACTCTGAGTTTAATATTTTATAGAGCACTGAGAAAATTTTCCCATAGGCCAGGGTATAGGCTATCATCAAATAACATGAGAATACAATTAACCTCCTAATGGTATCTTAACTTTAAGAGGTTATCTATCTATAATATAGATAGATAATGTTCCCTATCTATAGATCAGGAACATTGGCAGTAGGTGGCAGTAAGTTCTACTGAGCACATGGAGAACGCAGTTAAATGCATTTGAGGTATGTGGGAAATGGTTTAAATCAGAATTTTATGCCAACTCTTAGTAACAGAAGCCTAACAAATGTTTGTTCTTCCAAGTGGGAGAAAAAAAGTGCCTGGACACTATTAAACTTATTTTCTGTATTCTTAAACACGTTTTATAACAAATGTATGATTTAAATAGGTTAAGTGTTTGAGGGGATGGCACACGTTTGTTCGACTATATACAAGGGTGGTTAGGAGGAATAATTACAGGCTCTCAAGTAAAATTGCCAACTAGTCTCAAAAATTCACTATACTGGAGAATACAGAATCTTTGAAACTCTGACTTTAACACTTAAACCAGAGAGACTGGGGAGGAGTGTTCTGCTTTGCAGTAGAGACAGCTGATCAGGAGGAAGGCATGTGAATTCTGAGAGAATGATCTCTTAAAGGACGGCAGAGTCTCAGCACTGGAAAAACATCACTACCATAGGGAATGCGTGCACGTAAAGGGAAACCCGTTGGGGAAAATAACTTTGTAAATCTTTCAGATAAAGAAAAAGTGGCCCAAACAGTTTTATGGTAGACGAGGAGGTGACTGCCATCTACCAATACTAAAATCTAGCAAGATAGCCCCTTTCTTTAAATGCAATATTAAAGCAAGTTTTTAAAAAATTTCTTTTCTTTCTCTCTGTCTCCAGAAAAAGAATCACTACCTAGTGGAAAACGTTGTGCAAGCCTCTTCATGTTTCTTCCCTCTGGAAACCAACTAAACAGAGGAAAGAACGAGTTCACAAACATCCCAACTCGTTCCTGCCAAGGTACATCAGAGAAGCCGAAAACTGGGATTGCATGGGCTTTGGGTGGGCTCACTGCAACGCCTTGAATTAAAACCTAAAATGTTTCACCTTGTGGTCAACAGCGCCCATTTCCCAGGGTGGCTTAGACCCTGGTCTCTCTGCTCCAAGGAACGGAGCCCCAGATTCTTGACACGGGGGTCGGAACAGTGACCACCTTGATCTCTCAGGATAGGGTTCCTCCTGGGTCACGTCATCCACCCAACCACCTGTTACCCTCGGGCCTGGGCTTTCCACAGACAAAATTATGAAATGAGCCGCTGCTCGTCTCGGTGGTCGGGGCTTTGTAGGTTGTGGTGTGGGAAGATCCCCAAGGGATGGCAGAGAGCTTCAGGTCTCCCTTTGGCAGTCCGCGCTGCTGTTTACCCTCCCCGCCCGGCAGCCTTCAGCCCACTTCCCTTTTCCTCCCCCGGGGGAGGAGATGGTTAAAGATTACACCGCGGCCGCGGGCACTTCAAAGGGCGGCTCGGGCAGCCAAAGGTAAAGATAACGTTCTGGCAGCTCTAATCACGGTTTGTGGTTGCCACATTTTAATCACGTCGTTAAAATAAGGAAAGAAAGAAAGGAAGGAAGGAGGGACGGAAGGAGGGAGGAAGTAAGGGAAGAAAGGAAGGAAAAAGGAAAACGATTACACCACGCCACAGTGCACGGGATGCAGAATAAATCCCTTTAGAGCTGGGCAAGTTGGCTTTCTCCTTTGGGGAAACTTTTTACAACCCACCTCTTCACGGAACGCGACTAGACGCAGAGAGAGGAGGTTGGGGCGGGCACCAGCCGGGCGGCCTGCCCTGGGGCTCGGGGCGCCGGGGCACAAATGCCCACTCCGGACGCAAAACCCCGCACTCGGAGGAATTCGCCCCGGGACGTGCCTAGCGTGGGACCGGGAAGCTGCGGCGCGCCAGCGCTTTCCCGGGCTGCACGTGAAGCCATTTCTCTGCAGGCGCAGAGAGTGCGGGCACGCGCTCCCCTGAGACACGTGCACGGCTCCGGGGGCCCAAGCGGGTCTGGGCAGGATGCCCTGGGCGACGTCGCTCGCCCCCTCCAGAGCAGGCAGGCACCGAGCAGCCCCCAGTCTTGACTTGGACTAGCCCTCCTTCCCCTCTTAGCCTCCCTCCCGGAGTAAGGTGGGGGAGCACTTACAGGTAGGAGGTGAAGACGCTGAGGTTGGAGGGCAGCTCCGAGAGCCCCAGGTCGGAGCAGTCCACCCTGAGCAACATCCTGCCGTCGGGCTCGCACTGACAGCGTGTGGGGCAGCCCCGCGGCAGCGCGCCCGACCTAGGCGAGCCGCCCCCGGCCGCCAGCTGCAGCAGGACAGGCAAGGACAGGAGCACGCGGAGCCGGGAGGTGTCCATGGTGCCCGAGGTCGGGGGCCGAGAGGCGGACGCGGGCGGAGGGCAGCGCCCGGGCTGCTGCGGGCCGTGACGCGCCGGGCGCCGCTCTGGGGGCTTCTGCACCTCGGCGGGCGCCTGCAGCACGGGGCGCTGCGTTCCTGCCCCCCAGCGGGGGCGCCGAGAAGAAGCGCCGCGGGGACAGGGGTGCCCGGTGCTGCCACGCCGGCCTCGGGAGCAGCCCTCGCTGCAGCCGCGGCAGTGGCGGTGCGCGTTGCTGCTGCAGGCGGCCTGAGCTGTGTGGAGCAGCATCTCTGCTCGCACGCTCGTTTTTTAAAGCGCTCTAGCCCGAATTGCGCGCCCAGTGACGTCAGCGCAGCCCGGCTTCCCAGGCACCCCCCGCCCGGCCCCACTTTCCCTCCACTCGTCCCCTCCCTCCTTTCCCGAGCCCAGGGCTGGGAGGCGGCAGGCGGCGCGAGGTGCTGCTGAGTTCTCGGTGCTCCGACTGCGCCTCCGCGGGGCGGATTCCAGCGCTCGGCGCCGCACGCCGCGTAGGGGACCCCCGCCCTCACCCCTTCCTGCGTCCCGGTGACCCAGATGAGAGCCGAGAGGGATCTGCTTCACAGAGACGTAGGCAGACGCACGGGGACGGACGGATGAGGCACGCTTCCTCCGAGCCCTCTTCAAATAATGGATGAGATACATGGAGTGTTAAAAAGAAAAGCCACTAAAATCCAATGCAGAGAAATATTTACGTTATCAGGGTAGGGAGACAGGCGTCCTAGGCGAACGATAGGTGGCCTTTTTGATCCTTACGTCAGCCACACTGTCTGGCTCGCTTTTGCCCTAAAACCAAAGTGCTGGGCTAATCTCTTAAATAAATACAGCTCCTGAGCGAGCACTCCAGTGCAGCCTTCCTAACCATGCGGGGCAAGGAAGTCGGAGTGACTAATTGTTTTCTAAAAGTGTTTTAGAATCCCACGTAAGTCACCTTCAGTAAAGCGATGCAGGACAGACAGATGGCTGCTTGCTTTTGCTCGGGGGCTTTTTTATCCTAAGTATTTCGGGTTTTCTGAACTAAGGGCAGTTCCCCCAGGTGAGTGGCACTGGACTCTGAGGATCGCTGCTGGAGCGCCAGTGGAAGAATGCGTGTTCTTGCTGAAAAAGTGTCCTACAGTGAGTCTGCAGGGGAAAGGAGGAAAAAGATTGAGAGCTTTCTTGGAGAAAAGAGAAGATCTCAGTGCGGTACAAGTCGCCCTCTCCATACCAGAATGAGCAGCTGAAAGAGGTGACAGCCGAAGCCTGCCACACCAACTCACGAAAATGTACAATTTTCACTCTGGGGGCACAATGCCTCCTTGCTTCATGAAAGCAGGGAACCCTTTTGACTTTCAAGGTCCTTCTTAATCTTCTTCCACTTAGACTGTCCACCCAAATTTCCTATGTAAACTTCTGAATTTTACAATAAGGAAGATGTGTGTGTGTGTGTGGGGGGGCGTGTATTTACCGTCCTTTATTTATAAAGTGATTTCCAAACCTGGCTGTTCATCCACCTGTGGAACTTCTAAAAATATATAGATTCCTCGACATCAATCTGTATTCTGAACCTGCTCTTTTCTTTGGTGAATTTAACCATCAGCAAGTTTGTGCTTCTCTGTATTGAAAGAGTGTGAGAGAGGATTATAGACTCCATTCTCCTCATTTTGCAAATAAAGGACTGTAGCCCAGGATTTTGGAAAACTTGACAGTGCTGCTGAAAATTGTGAGTTAACCCAGGTTTTGGGGTAATCCGTGTGGCACCCAATTCTGGCCTGTCCCCTCACTTACCCTTGTGCACACCACGTTCAGTCCCACCCTTTGCTTATTCTCACATTATTTGTGCTTCTCTTAGCCATTCCTTCCACATTTATAGAATGCCTATCTTCTTTCTTTTTTTTTTACTTATCCCCAGATTATTTTATAAATGCAACTCAAAGCATATTTTCTGTGAAACCCCAAATAACCACAGTCTGCGTTAATCACCAATCAACAGATATTTGGAGAATAATTACAACTGGGATGTCCTAGAGAGGTAAGTTATGTCTCCTCATGTAGCTTGTGCTCTACAGGGGATGACAGACTCTGAACAGGAATCCCAAGGTGATGAGTCTCTCTGAAGGGTATATTATAAATGTCACATGGTTTAAACCTAAAGGTTTTTTGAATAGATATTTGTTTTGTTTTGCCAACTTTATCGTGACCATTTTGCAGGCAGGGACTAAGTCCCTTGTCTCTTCTTTACCTGTAGGACTCATACCATGGACTCATAATAGTGAGTACTTAACAAATATTTGTTGACTGATTGATTTATCATTGTAGACATCCAAATATGGTTGTGCCCACCATCTGTTTGAGGACATTAAGCAACACTTTCTTTGACTTCAAGGCTGCCAAAAGGAGCATAGCACTTTGGTTGTGGAATGAGTTAGGCAGGACTGTATTGGAATCGAGGTTCTGTCAGTTTCAGGTTTTTTTTTTTTTTTTTGTCACAGGCAAGGAATGACCCTATCTAAGTCTCAGTTACCTTCTCTGTAAAAGGGGGTATTATTCACCTGGGTTGTTCTAAATGTTAAAATATCTGCAAATTGGCCTAGAGCAGAGTAGATTTTCAACCTGTGTTAGTGCCTTTCCTCTTCTTTTCAGGAATTGAAGCTTGTTAACAAATTTATGTAGAGCAGAGCAATTTCTGATTCAATTAAATGGGGAAGACAGCTTTGCTGGATGAGGCCAGGTGTGATGAACATCTGTTCCTTTTTTTTTCATACCCAACATTTCTCCCCTCTCCTTTTGGTAAGAGGTCTCCACGGTTTTCCTTTGGGAAATTGCCTCCCAAACCTTATAGCTGTCAGTCATGTGGCCCCACCTCCCTGCCTCTGCGGTAGGAATGTAACCCAAGTAGAATAATCTGAATCTGTTTTGGGGATTGTCATAGACCCCGGGATTAGAGGATCTTCTCTGGCTTCCTGAGCTCTAAGGACAAGCATACCTGGAGCTCATGGGGGCTTCTGTTCTGCCTTGTGGAGAAAGCTCACTGGGAATGGAATATTAGCAGTAGCAAGGAGGGAAGCAGAATCCTAAAGTCATATTCTAAACAACTGGATCTAAAGCCATTTCTGCTGCATCATCTCTCCACTGCATGAACCAATTAATTTTATTTTGTTGCTTGAGCCAGTGAATGAGAATTCAGCTGTCATCACTTGCAACCAAGCATATTCTATAAAAACCTGAAAACACAGGAAACGTGAACACTTGAGAATGGCCTGATGAATCTTCAAGGTCTTATAGACCTTATAACACAAAAAATCATATGGGTTGAAAATAAGAATGGTCCAGCTGATGATGACTTTATGGCCTGAATGGATGTAGATTAATCATTTTATCTTAGCTAATAAAGATAAAAGTACAGTGAACCAAATTCCTTTCACACTAAAAAAAAAAGTTTGAGTAAGGCCGTTGATCAGTGGTGTCTCTCTCTCTCTGTATTTGTAACAAATACCAGTTAATTTATAAGATCAGGTTCTCAAATTGCATAGTAATGACCATCAACATTGACTCAGCCCTTTCTATGGTTTCGTGTTCTCATTGCATCCTCATAAGAGGTAGGTACAATTCGTAAACCATATTTAACTATTAGAAATGCAAGTGGTTTTCCTAATGGTGGCCAGCAAGTTAATGATGGAGCCAAAATTCTAACATGAGCCTTTTGACTTTAAATCCTGTACCCTTTTCCAAATCCCTTGGGAATTCTAGTCACATACAGACTTAAACTAGATAGAACCTTGGATTTACTGTCATTTTATTGAGAAATAAATTTACATATTTTTGTAAAGAAAGGTGCAGTTCTTTTGGACTGTGGTGGGACCAGTTGCAGCAGAGAATGGTGGTTTATTATGTGAACAGTAGTGACAAGTATGTATTAAATCTTTTTTCCCCAGGAAAATAATATATCTATATCTATATCTATATATTTTATTTTGCTGGTTTCTCTCAACAACCACTCATAGGAATGCATACTGGTGAGATGTCAGAGAAAATCATCCCCACCCTTACATGAAGTAGTAAGGTTAGTAGGCTAAAATTAGATTCATTTAGTATTTTGTTTGGGTGAGGTGTTCTTATTTATAATTTTTGAAGGTATCTCAGTATTAATGAGCTGCTGTATAATAGAATATCTCATTCCGGGATGGAAATCACTCTTTGCTTTTTAGACTCTTAGATTGTAAGTTCCTAAGATCGATTCTGGTAAAGTGTAGTCTGTTACGTGTCTACTTTCTGGGCTTGTTGAATAGATGTTTTCCTAATTCTTTAATCTTTGATTAAAGTCCACAACTAAAAACACTCACATGCACCATAAGAATTACTAATAAGCTTAGTTGAAGCATGCCAGAATAATTTTAGTTAACACGTAAGTCAATATTTCTTTTACAAGTATAGGGAAATAGTGTTTACACAACTGGTGGGCTATTATGGACTTATTTAACTTGTTTGAAAGAGTATAGAGTCCATTATTTGCCCTGCTCATTTTACATTCATGATATAATCAGGCTTATGCTGAATTTCTTAACTTCCTTTCACCAGCAAAGTCTAATTAATTGAGAAGGGAGGAGGAGGATTTAGGAATAAAGATCTATTTTCTTTCAGAATTATTTATTTTTCGAGAAAGCATTAGTTCAGCTAATTCATTACTTTGAAATAGCCTATTATGTAAAATCAATTGGATCTGTCTTTGATTTTATCCAGCATAAAGGCTACCTTTAAATATATCCATATGTTCACAATATTCTGAAAAAAAGGATAGTGGTATATGATATTATCAATTCTTTAGCTCATTTTGATCCCCTTGTCTAATTGCATGTATGATAATGAACATGCTCCTACTGGTATGCGGCCCGCTTCCTGAGAACATGTGTCCAATCAAACTCACACGTAAACCAGGGGTAAGGTTTTCTTTTTAGACTAGGAATAAAATTAATGAGAAAAAATAACAAAAACGCTTGAAATTAAACAATCTTCCTGTTTATTCACATGCTTTATTTAATTCTTCCAAATACTGCCTTAGTATCCAGACAAACTCTTCCATGTGCCCAATGTGATGGATTTTTTTTTTTTTTTCTGGTTAGAATTACACTTTTAGGATTTTTAACCATCTACCGTCTCCTCATGCTCATGCTTAAATGGCAGGGCTCAGACAAAGCTTGGGCTGTGCTCCAAAATGATGAAGTGCTAACAGTTTCCCTTTTGCAAAGCTGCTGAGCAAAGCTGCTTCCCCCAAGTCGTGTAGCTAGAGGATATACAGATTCACTGAATCCTGAGAGCTCTGAAAGGGGAAAGTTTTTTTTAAAACATATTTGGTGTCAGAATTTGAACTGAACCAATGTGAACCTATTTATAGACTTTGTCTCAATTTCATGTAAATATTCATTCAAGTTGCTGCAGAAATATGGATGTGTGTGGTTGCAGGGTGCCTCCCCAGACTCCACTGGGGATTTTGTATAATATATAAGATATCACTCTCAACATATTCTATTTTTAAAATTCTCCAAAATTCTGAATTCTATAACATCTGTGAACCTGACATTTTTGGCTGAGGGATTATGGACCTGTGAACAGCAGCAAACCCTAGAATGTCTATCTCATAAACAATTTTCAGAAGAAAAAGAAGACAGAAAAAAGAACTCACTGGTTGAGGAAAGGGTGGAAAGTATCATCAAGGGCAAAATCCAGAGAGAGGAGAAAGGAGAAAAGAAGTGGTTAGCTCAGGTGAGATAAGTGACCATCCCTGGGCGTGAGCCCCTTTGCAGAGTACAGGGCAGAACGTCCAGTACTCTTACTCTTGACAAATATTTGTGAAAATGCTAGAAGAAAATATTCTATATGTTAAGAGTTAACTCTCTAAAACACCAGAGAATAAATAATAATCGGTAGGCATATTCCAGAAAAGAAAAAAACAAAAAACAAAAAACCAGACATGCTGAGCAGAAATTGTAAACTTAAGGAGAAGGAATTATAGAACTCACCTAGAAGAACTAATTTATGGATTTCATTTCATAGACATGCAGGATTTATAAAGTAAAAGAAGTAAGTAGAGAGCATGCTATTTCCCAAAATGCTTTATTTTGATAAGTCTGGTATATTTTAATTGAGTATATATAGTAGCATTTCACTGCAATTGCAATCTCATAAAGCAGGGCAAAATATATTGCATAAACATTGCGGCTCAAGTCGATGAGTCATAGTAAAACATTGTCCAGATTACTGCTATTAAAATGTACAGAAACCTTTTGTTGAGTGTTATTAGGTTTGTGGATTAATAGAACGACCCTGCTTGTTTTCATTGTTCTTTAACAAGGAATAACATTTTGATTTTAAGTTTCATTGATTATTCTTTTGCATAGATTTTAGACGGGCACTTTGCTGAACGAAATGTCATTGCTGCTTAAAAAATTCTAAATACGTTTTCTAAGAGATGATCCCTTTTATTTTCTGACTTATCTTCACTCTCCTTTGCTCACATCTTCTCTGTTTTTCCCACTTTTATCGTCTCCCTAACTTCCCCTCAGGATTGCTGGGAGTGGGTGGGATGGGCTGAGGGTGATTGGCTCAGCCACCTACTGGAAGGGCAGCATGGCATGACAGCACAGCACAGGTCCTGGATTCTCACAAGTGGAGTTCAAATCTCTGCTCAGCCATTTACAGGCTATGGGGCTTGCAGCAATTTCATCTCCGAGGCCCAGTTTCTTCATCGGCAGGATGAGGGTAATTGTACCAAGTCTGCAGAACTGTTAGTAGAAGAGCTGATATGTTACAGGGCTTTGCATGCAGTAACACTTAATATATGGTAGCAATATGGGACTTTTCATTCTTTTCCTATGGGTTTTTCCCCTTTATTGAAAAAACTTTAGTTTTTTCAATATTTGCTCTTTACACATCTGATAAAGGGCTGATAACCAGAATCTATCTAGAACTTAAAAAAATCAACAAGAAAAAAATCAAGCAACCCCATCAACAAATGGGCAAAGGAAATGAACAGGAACTTTTCAAAAGAAGACAGAATAATGGCCAGCAAACTTATAAAAAAATGCTCAACATCTGTAGTCATTAGAGAAATGCAAATCAAAACCACAATGAGATATCACCTAACCCCAGTGATTGTCCTCTATCAAAAAATCCCAAAACAACAAATGCTGGCGAGGATGTGGAGAGACAGAAACACTCTTACACTGCTGGTGGGATTGCAAATTAGTGCAACCTCTGTGGAAAAGAATTTGGAGATACCTCAAAGAGCTAAAAATAGAAATACCATTTGATCCAGCAATAGCACTATTAGGCATCTACCCAAAAGAGCAAAAGATATGCCACAATAGAGACATCTGCACCCAAATGTTTATGGCAGCACAATTCACTATTGCAAGGATGTGAAAACAACCCAAATGCCCGTCAGTTCATGAGTGGATTATTAAAATTTGGTATATGTATACAATGGAATATTAATCATAAGAAACAACAGTGATCTAGCACCTCTTATATTTTCCTGGATTAAACTTTAGCCCATTATCCACAGTGAGGTATCACAAGATCAGAAGAATGGGCTCCACTTGTACTTGCCATCAAATTAGTACTAACTGTTGAACACTAGGGTGCTCACATGACAGTAATACTCTCCAGGGATTAGGGGGATGGGGGGGGTAAACCAGCAACTAAGGGACATGGGAAGCATTGTAGAGAGGAAGGGCACGCCTGTAACCCTCACTTGGGTGAGGCAAAGACATGGAATGTAACCATAATGTTTGTACCCTCATAATACCCTGAAATAAAAAAAAAAAATAAAAAAGTCTTTTCAAGTCTATAGAAATAGGAGAATGGAAATAGGCAAATAAATCCCGTTCCTTCCTTCCTTCCTTCCTTTTTTTGCTAATGATGTGGGAACTTTGAACGTTTATCATGGTTTCATATGAACCAGGATGTGTAACCAAATTTTGGAGCCACCTCTGGTGGGAACATTTGATAGTGAAACAGTCTTACTGAATTATATTTAGTAGGCCACACTTTTATTATAGTAAAACCTCAATTCCCAGTTTGAACCAGAATGTATTTATTCAAAGGCATCTATTGCCCATCCAATAGATGCCAAGCACTGGGAATGTGGGAATAAATACATATGGAGTCTGCTTTCAAATAATTCATTGTGGAGTTGAGAAGAGACATGGAAAACAGATAATTAAAATACAGTGTAGTAACAGGGATGAAAACACATGCTCTTAGGGTAAAACAGAGGAGAAACTAACTCTGCCTCAGAGAAGGGCTTCACAGAGGTGATGGTTGGAGCAAGTCCTTGAAAGATCAGGGGGAGTTGGTTAAGTGAAGAGGAATGGAAGAGCATTCCTGGGAGTTGGAAGGAGACAAAATGTCATTTTTGTGCAATGATTAACATGGCTCTAACTTAGGGTGAATGCGCGTTTGAGGTTTTGGAGGCTGGTGTAAAGTGCAGCTGAAAAGATGTGCTAAGGCAGATGGATTGTAAAAACGGTGTTGCATGCTGTGTCATTAAGCTTGGATTTGGTCCTTAGTGTAATAGCGGGCCAGGACATCTTTAGGCAGGTATTAGCATAGTCATTTATCTCTGGGAAAAAAGAACTCTGGTGTCACTGTGGGGAAACTGTTGGAGAAATCAGAGATGAGTGGTCGGAGCAGTAGTCAGGAGGTACCACCGATTTGAGCAAGGTGTGAGAAGTGCTACAACCAGCATGTAGCAGTAGACATGGGAGGAGGTAGACGTTAGATTCCTGAGATAGTTCAGGGGCAGAATTGGCAGCACTTGGTGACTGTGGTACCTACGGGCCACAGAGCAGCTGTAATGTCTCCATTGCTGCTAGCCTAGGGGATTGGGTAGTTCTTGATTATCTACTGCAAAATAATTACCATTTTTGAGTCCTTATTTGTGCCAGGTGCTATGCTAAGTGCCTTAAACAGATTTTTTTTTTCCACTTCGTTCTCTCGACAGCTCTGTAGGATAAGTACAGTTATCCTCTTTTTACAAATAAGGAAAACGAGGCTCAGAGAAATTAAATAACTTTCCAAAGTCACTCTGCCAATAAATGACATAGTTGACGTTGAATCTGTGGTCTGCTTAACTCCAAAGCCACGCTTTTAAGCCCTGGAAGGAGAGCAAACATTGAAAAGAAAATAATAAATCTAGGTTTGGACATGTCAAGTTTGCAGATGAGAAAAGTTTCCAGAATGATGAAGGGTGCTCACTATAACATGTGCCTTTGCAGCTTCCAGTCTTTCTTGACACAGATTCTTTGATTTGAGACAGACATAAATGCTTGAGCACAGACTTGATGCGATGGTCTCTGTATTCGTGTTGCTCTCTCCCAAAGGTAGACCACATGTAGCACTCTAAAAACCCAAAACTCGGCAACTCTATCAGTATACTAACCACTTGTGATGGCATATATTTTTTGGCAGGTGATTTCTAAGGTTCTTTATTCTACTTAAGCCTTTTCCAGTCACGTTATAACTGAAATTTGATGCATTTTTGAAGGCAGAAATGTTTTTTTTTTTCCTTTTTTATGGTGGTACTGAAAGTCATATATTACCCTAGTAATTTGTAAAATATTTCTTTTCATATACTGGCTTTTTCTTAATTCTTCTAGTATATTGGATCGTAATATAGTTTCTGAACATATTCTATAAATGTTAGTTTGATGAGTCAGTTACAAGAGGAATATAAGGTAGTTGTAGAAACATTGGAAAATAATCAAGTATAGAACAAAATAAAAATCATCTACAGTCCCACAAGTTGAAGATAATTGCTGTTAATGTTTAGTCTATTTCCTATTTCCTTTCAATCTTTTTAGTGTTTACATATTTTTACCTAAGTGGGATAATTTTCTGCTTATAATGGCAAAAATATTTTTCCTTATCATTAAACATCTTCGTAAACACCAGTTTTTGTGTCTTCATGAGAGTTTATTCTCCCCATCTTACAGATGAGGAAAGCGAGCCTCAAAGAACTTGACAGATTTCCTTAATTATATAGTAAATTTGAATCTGTCTTATATATTATGTGACCTGTCAATCTGGCAAGGAAGAGCCTAAGTTTAGACAAATAACCACGCTAGAGTAGCATGTGGTAAATTGATTAGGAGCAGTTCAAAAGGCTACAGGAGTCTGAAGGAAGAAGCAGGGAAGGCTTTATAGAGCAGGTTGCATCTGAGATGGGTCTCAAGTGATGAGCAGCAACTTGACATTGGAGAAATACATTTAGGGGCAGGGGACAATGTAAGCAAAGATGTGATGGCAGAAAACCTTAGAACCTATTCGGGAAATTGTAATTAATCCAATTTGATTAACTCTTGGGATAAAGTTACACAATTGAAGGTTGAGAAAAGATTGAATTGAAGTTCAGATACTTTATAGATGAATGAGTAGCAAAGAGGCTTGATCAGAATTATGCCTTAGAAGGGTTCCTCTGACAGCAGGGCCTGGGACTGATTGCAGGGAAAAGGTGACCGAGAGATCGTTGATTTGGTATGTACTTGTGGACTCGGTATACATTGTTATGTGCTGGGTGTGCCAGCTAGAAGAATACAGCATAAAAAGTTTCCAAGTGGGTTGGTTGGGAGAAAGGTGGCACTATTAAAAATGAGCGTATTTGTGGAAGAAGAGTCAGGATTTGAGAGTGCTGAGTTAGAGTGGTTCAGAATTCAGCTGGGTATTTAGTTTGCTGCCTCAGAGAACAGGGATAGATGTCCTTACCTTTGGGAATTCTGGTTAGTGAAGTGGTCATGGTTGATATTAATATTGAGAGGTGATAGATGTAGTGTGGGAATTGGTGAAATTATGGAGGAAGAGATTACAGATACATATCTAACATTTCTTGAGCACCAAATATGTATCAGGCACTGTTCAAAGCATTTTACAGGTAGTATCTCATTTAATCCTCACAACAACCCTATGAGGTAGGTACTATTAACATCCCCATTTCATAGATATCCCATTTTATAGGTGAAGAAAATGAGGCCCTTTCTGAAAACAGCCAGAAAGTTTTAAATCAGAGGATTTGACTTCAAGCAGGCTGACTCTAAACTCATGTTGCTAACCCCTGCTTTATGCTGCTCCCTGGACAGAAAGCAGAGAGAAGACAAAGCCAAGAGATATCAACACTTAGGAGAGAGATCAGAAAGAGAAGGTTGCAGAGACCAAAGAGGTGTAGTTAGAAAAGGGTATTAGAAAGAAGCTGAGAGGCTGCGGCCAGGACAGGTAGACAGTGTCAAGTACCACAAGCATTTTGTCAGTTGAAAGGTACATCAATGTTGATATGACTTGAGTGTTTAACAAAATAGTAAAATTAAGCAAATACCTGAATAGTTACAAATGACTTATAATTATTATTTCAGTAGTTTGATTAATAAATTGGTAGTTCCAAAACCACCTTTCTCAAGGATATCCTCTCAATGCTATTCAATAAGTATTTATTGACCACTACTGCAGATTTAAAATATGCTGGGCACAAAGAATGCTATAAAAGGGACATTTAAAAAGAAAAAAACAGGGACATTTATTTATTTATTGACTAAATATTTATTTAGAATTTACTCTGGGCTGGGCACTGTGTTTGGCACTGTGAATATACTAGCTAGTAAAACAGAAATGGTCCCTGACCTCCTGGAGCCTACAGTCTAATGAAAGGGGCATGCTTTGATTAAACACACACACACTCACACACGTAAATATATGTTTACAAACTGTGTTGAGATGCATGAATGATCTTTTTTGGAAACAAAATTTACCAATGAATGAATAAAATAAAATGGCATGCGAAAATGAGCTACATTTCTTAGAATGGTTTTTATACCATTAATTTGTTTAGCAATCCTTATTTTCAAAGATAGATGAAGGAAAATTGTCCCAAACACTAATGCAATTATTATCCTTCTCAATTAGTAGGTTACAGTTTTACTTTTCATTTGCTTTTTTTCTTTAGATATTTCTCTCTTTATTTTTGCTTTTCTTGTGAGGCTGTATAATTGTGGCAGCAACTTGTTGGTGGAAGGTTTATCCTAGTGGAAAATGTATCAATCAATCATATTAATAAATGGGGGTGGAGACCATGTGGGGTTTTAGCACTTCAATTTCAAGGCTGCTTTGAGTGTTGTAGAAAGTGTGTGTGTCCTCTCCAACATAGAAACAGATGACTAAATTAAGTAGCTGAACTTCCTTAAATACTTAAGTTGAAGTCTTTTAAGAGCAGGATCAATGTTTTCCACAAAGTGTCAAAAACCTCTTGAGAGAGCCCTCCAGTGCCAAGTCACTGTGGACATTCAATCATTAACAACACTAAACGTTGACTTCTAATGTTGGCTTATACTGTTGATTTGTCTATATATGAAATGTCAGAAGAGGTTGTATTTTTCCATGAAGTTCAAAATGTTTTGACAACGTGCTTTTTATTTCATTTCCAAATGCTTTTCAACTTCACACTGAGAGCCTGTGTGCATAGCCCAGACAGAACATGTGGCAAGACTTCGGCAAATCTTTTTTTTGAGGAACAGGTGTTTTATTTATAAAGAAAGAAAAAGTAGATATCAAAATTTTTGGAAATGGAGAAAAATTCAAAAGGAGATCATTTTGAAAAGAAAAAATAAATAACTTAGTTTGTTCTAAGGTATAAATAGAAAATACATATAGTACAATTTCTAAAATTAATTTCTTTCCTTAGAAACCATAGTGGGCATCTTTTTTTCACTCAAAGCCATTTAAAGTCTAAAGTTTGTGTTTATTTCACATAATGTGGGTAATACAAAGAAAATAATAAAAGAAAAAGTCTGTGGTGGAAGAGTATTAAAAATAATAGTTTCTTAGGTGGTCAATATAGAATACATACACACAGAGTATTGTATGTGTGCTATAGTAGATTTTGTTTCATAAGCACATTTTTAAAATTTTACAATTTAAAATTGACCTACTTAACTGCCAGAAGCCTTTAGGCTTTAATAATATTTAGGAGGTTAATTAACATCTGTTCTTGGCCTAGGAAAACTATTCTTTCATCATTTCCAGTTATTCAACAAATAGTTGTTGAATGCCTGCTATGGCAAGACATTCTTCTTGATTCTGGAGACACAGCAAGTAAACAAAACAGATAAAAATCATTGCTCTTTACATTCCAGAGTGAATTTACATTCTAGAGAGGCAGACAATTAACAAATAGATAACTCAAATATATAGAATGTCAGGTGGTACTTAGCTGAAAGAAAAAAGCAGCAATGTTGGGGTAGGAGTGTGAGGGCAGGGAAGGTGAATTGCAGCTTTAAAGAGAAAGGCCAGGCTGGGCATGATGGTTCATGCCTGTAATCCCAGCATTTTGGGAGGCCAAGGTGGGAGGATCACTTGAGGCCAGGAGTTCAAGGCCAGCCTGAGCAATATATCAAGACCCCGTCTTTACAAAAAATAATTTAAAAAAATAGCTTGGCATGGTGGTGTGCCCCTATAGCCCTAGCTACTTGGGAGACTGGGGCAGGAGGATTGCTTGAGCCTAGCAGTTTGAGGTTGCAGTGAGCTATGATGATGCCACTGCACTCCATCCCAGGCAACAGAGCAAGACCCTGTCTCAAAAGAGAGAGAGAGAGAGAGAAAGAAAGAGAGAGAGAAGGAGAGGGAGAAAGGCCAGGGCCAGGGGAGGGCTCATCACCAGGAGAGGTCACATGTGAGAAAAGACCTGAAGGAAGGTGGACCACACAGGTATCCATGGGGAGGAGCCTTCCAAGCAGAAGAAACAGCAAATACCAAGGCCCCAAGCAGGTGGGAACAGGCCTTTCAGGTCTGATGGACAGCAGAGGCAGTGTGGCTGGAGAGCACTGGAAAGGGTCTTTAAGATGTTCTGACTGGCCATTGCAGGGACTTTGAATTTTATGTTGAGCACAATGGGAAGCCACTGGAGGATTTGAGCAGAGGAGCCACACGGTTTAATTTACATTTATTGATAAAAGACTGTCTCTGTTTGCTGAGTGGGGAATAGATGCATTATAAAGAAGGATAAGTGAAAAGGCAAGGCTGTGATAATCCACATGAAGTCTTGGACCAGGATGGTAGCCATGGAAGTGACAACAAATGACTGGATTAAGGGCTGGATTCTGGATATGTTCTCAAAATAGAGCTGACAGAATTTACTGATGGATTGGATGTGGGGTTTGTGAGAGGGAGCGAGGAATCAAGGAAGAATTCAAGGGTTTTGACCTGAGCAACTGGAAGGATGAAGCTGCCATTAACTGAGATGTGGAAGACTGTGGGAAGAAAAAGTTTGGGAGAGAAGAAAAGAAGGTAGGAATGGAACTTGTTAATTTTGAGAGCATATTATATGTCTGAATGGAAACACTGAATATATAGTTGAATACATATGTCTGGAGTTCAGAGGAGAATGCCAGGCTGGAAATTAAAACTTCGTAATTGTCAGAATGTAGGTATTATTAAAAGCCACAAGATTTTTTGAGATCACTAAGGGAGTGAGTGCAGATAGAAAAAGGAAGAGATCCAAGGGCTGAGCCTGCGAGGCTCTGAAGGCTGTCCTCTAAAAGGTCAACTGTAGGGGTTGGTGCACTGAAACATTACCAGTGAAGATTATGGAGAAGTGGCCAATGAGAGAGGAGGAAAATGGAGAGAAAGCAGTGTCTGGAAGCCATGGAAGGAAATATTTCAAGTGAGAAGGAGTGATCAATAGTAAAATATACTCCTAATAGATTTTAGATGAAGAGGGAGAATGTCTATAGGGTTTAGCATTGTGCAGATCATCAATAACTTTTAACAAGAATAATTTTCATGCAGTGATGGGGATAGGGTGTACTTGGAGTGGATTCATTTAATCTATTTGAAATTATCTGCGATAAACACCCAAAAAGGTTCTCTAAGCAAAAGTCCTAAAACATATTTTCAGATACCGCAACATCACCACCCCCAATAACTGACATTTATTCAGTACCTACTTGTGCCAGGTGCTGTAGTAAAATGCTTTACGTGACCAGTTTCATTTGGCTTTTCACAATAAACCTATGAGTTAGGTACTATTGTCTCCATTTTGTAAGTGAGGAAACTGAAGTTTGCAGACTTTAAGGGACTTTTCTGAAGTCATATAACAAGTAAGTGACAGAGCTGAGGGGTTGGAAGTATTTTCATAATACTCCTAAGCTGAACGATTATTTTGTTTCTAAGGTATATTGATTGCCTTTGGACATAGTCTCATTCTTTAGAAACTAAGGTGGCATTTTCATTCATTCCGTTTATTTCGCGTACTTTTATTTTCCCAATATCTAACACTTCTACAATATCGAAAATGTATAACCAGTTCCTTTAATAGTTGTTTGTGTTGTGTTTTTTTATGCAGAGAACTACTCAAAATATTTTATTTTGTTGAATTAGGTTAACATGTTCAATCACATTACAATGTTAAAAAGAATGTCATTTTCTAGGATGATTTCTATTTTTTAATATAATTTTATTTTGAGGAACTTGGTTACATTTTTGGAAGTACATTCTTAAAATAATGATATTGAAAAGCCATTGAACATTTAACACGCTCACTTCATGTTCACAACCTCTCTGTGAGGTAGACATTATTCTTATCTACACTTTATACACAAGGAACCAGAGGTTTAGAGAAGTTGAGTAAATTGCCCAAAGTCACAGAGCTTGTAAGCGGTTGAGTAAGGATTGACCCCATGTCCTCCAAAATTACATTCCACGCTCTTTCCACTACAACATGCATATAAATTTAGTTAATTCCAATGCTCAGCTTGAAATATTATATCTTTACTTGTCTGTGTAAAATTGATTACCTTCATTCGATGCATCATTGTAACTCTACAGCTGGTGCAACAGGGGCCCACAATTTTAGGAAGTGTGTATACATTTTTAAATTAGACATGTTTTCTCTGGGAAGCATATGAGTGGTTTATTATTATTTTTCCTTATTAGGATTGGTTCTACATAACCCAAGAGAGGGAAAAACAGCGTTACTGTTTGCTTGGCTATGTTTTTCATAGTTGCGGACCCTTTTCGAGGATGTAGCTAGGATTGGTTGTTGGTAGAGAATTGGGATGAAACAGATTGCGCCATGAATTCTAGAGCCTGCCATGAAATGGGCCCAAAAGTGTGTCATTGTTTTTCTGGAATGACTTCCCATTGCTCCTGAATCTCACATTCTATTCACTACAAAATTGTTGCTTTCTTTATACTAGCATGCCTGTCTCACTTTTATGTTTGAGCCTCTTTGGTCAAGCTTCCACTCTATGGCCACAATGGTCTATTAAAAATGCAACTCCGATACCCACTTATGTGCTCAAAATTCTTCATTGGGTCCTCATTACATTTAAAATAGAATACTAATCCCTTAGCATGGTCTATAGCTGTGGTTCCCAACCCTGGCCGGGACTGTACTGGTCTGTGGCCTGTTAGGAACAGGGCTGCACAGCAGGAGGTGAGCTGCGGGGCAAGGGAAACTTCATCTATATTTGCAGCCACTCCCCATGGCTCGCGTTACCACCTGAGCTCCGCCCACTTCCCCCATCTGTGGAAAAATTGTCCCTGTCCCTGGTGCCAAAAAAGTTGGGGACCACTGGCCTACAAGGTCCTACATGACTTAGCCCCCTCCCTACTCATCTGCCTCAGCCAGCGTCATTTTCCATTATGCTACAGCTCCCAGGCTTTCTTGAAGCTCCTGTACATCTTTTCCTCCTCAAGGCTCACATAAGGCTCTGCCTAGAACATTCTCACTTGCCTCCGTGCTCAGCGTAAGTGCTACCTCCTCAGAGACCTTCTCTGATCACCCAATCTAAATCAGGACCTCCTGTTATCATTTCTCTAATTACTTTGTGCTTTTCCTTCAAAGTGCTTATTGCAATTTGGGATTACATCTTATTTGTATATTCATTTTATATCATGACCCCCACACACATAAAAATGTAAGCCACATGAGCAGTTTCTGTAACTGCTTTTTTTCGCCACTGCCTGGTGTATAATAGATGTTCAGTAACATTTCTTGAATAAATGAATGCCCTTTCACAAGCTGTTTTCTCAACCTGAGATACAACAACAAAATAGCTAACATTTATTTTGCAGTAATATCCTAAGTACTGTGATGACATCACAAATCAGTTGATCCTCAAGCTGGGGCAAAGATGGGAGATACATGTGTGTAACGATGAGGATGTTTAGTGGAAGGATGCTAACTCTCTGTTCTGCTGCGTTTTATTGACTGCCTTGAAAGCAAGTGATAGGGAAAGAGCACAGAAGGATTTGGTCGAATTATATCTAGATATTCTTATGCTGTGGAGAGCATTGTGCAATCAAGAAGCTGAGATATATAAGTGGATCAACGTGGGTTTATTTTAAAGAGCTGGAGATTCATATCAACTTTTCCATCCTTTTGGTAGGGATAAGTAAGGTTAAAACTCAGCTATCTTTTATTTTCTCCAATTTTGAAAATATTCATTGACTGGCCTCACAGGATGCATGACTGGGAGCAGAGATTGGTTAAAGTTATCATTTTAGCTCCCTCTACTGGTGGTGAATGACGCTTTTAGCAGAAGACTGGTGAAAAAAGTGCAAATGTTGCTAAAAGATGGGGATGAAACACCTTTGCCGTTATTCCTATACTCTCCTTGATCAAGGTAGGAAGCACGCATGCTCTTGTTAAAACAATTTTTAATAGCCTTATTGAAATATAATTTACCATAAAGCTCACTTGTTTAAAGTATATAATTTAATGGTTTTTACTGTGTTTATTGGGTTTGAGTTGCACAACCAAAACTATAATATAATTTTAGAATATTTTATCAGCCCCAAAAAAACTTTCTGTCTATTAGCCACCACTTCCCCACCCTCCCCTGCCACTAGCTCCTGGAAACCACTAATCTACTTTCTGTCTCTACAGATTTATCTATTACGGACATTTTGGGTAAATAGGATCATGCAATATCTAGTCTTTTGTGACTTCCTATTTCGCTTAGCATACTGTTTTTGAGGTTATCCATATTGTAGAATGTATCAGTACTTCATTACTTTTTAAATTGAAGTATAATTATTTTTATTTTTAAATTTATTATGGGTACATAATAGTACATCTTCATAGGGTACATATGATGTTTTGACACAGGCATACAGTGTGAATTAATCAAATCAGAGTAATTGGGGTATCCATCACCTAAGGCATTTATCATTTCTTTGTGGTAGGAGCATTCCAATTCCACTCTTTTAGTTATTTTAAAGTATACCCTAACTTATTGTTGATTACAGTCATTTTGTTGCTATCAAATGTTGTTCATTCTATCTAACTATATTATTGCACCCATTAACCACCTCCACTGTATTCCCCACTCCCCACTCCCCTTCTGAGCCTCTGGTAACCATTATTCTACTCTTTGTCTCCATGAGATGAATTGTTTTTAATATTTAGCTTCCACATATGAGTGAGAATATGTGAGATTTGTCTTTTTGTGCTTGGATTATTTCACTTAACATAATTTTCTTCAGTTTTGTCCATGTTGTTGCAAATGGCAGGATTTGATTCCTTTTGTGGCTATATAATATTCCATTGTATATATATGTATGATAATTTCTTTATCCATTCATCTGTTGGTGGTCACTAAGGTTGATTCCAAATTTTGGCTATTGTGAATAGTGCTGCAATAAACATGGAAGTGCAGGTATCTTTTTGATGTACTGAATTCCCCTCTTTGGATATACACCCAGTAGTCGGATTGCTGGGTCATATGGTAGTTCTATGTTTAGTTTTCTGAAGAATGCCCATATTGTTTTCCATAGTAGTTGTACTAATTTACATTTCCACCAGTAGTGTATGAGGGTTAACCCTTCTCCACATCCTCACTAGCATTTGTTATTGCCTGTCTTTTTAATAAAAGCCATTTTAACTGGGGTGAGATATCTCATTGTAGTTTTGATTTGCATTTCTCTGATGACTAATGATGTTGAGCATTTTTTTACATACCTGTTGGCAATTCGTATGTCTTCTTTTGAGAAATGTCTATTCAGAGCCTTTGCTCATTTTTCAATTGGATTATTTGATTTTTTCCTTATTGAGTTGTTGGAGCTCTGTATTTTAGTTGTTAATTCCTTGTCAAATGGGTAGTTTGCAAATATTTTCTCCCATTCTGTGGGTTGTCTCTTCACTTTGTTGATTGCTTCCTTTGCTGTGCAGAAGCTTTTTAGCTTGGTAGAGTTCAACCATGAAGCCATCAGGTCCTTGGCTTTTCTTTGATGGGAGACTTTTTATTACTGCTTGTGTCTCATTACTTGTTATTGTTTATTCAGGTTTTGGATTTCTTCCTGGCTTAATCTTGGTAGGTTGTATGTATCTAGGAATTTATCTGTTTCTTCTAGGTTTTCCAATTTATTGGCATATAGTTGCTCAAAGTAGTCTCTAATGATCCTTTGTTGTATTTCTGCAGTATCAGTTTTAATATCTCCTTCTTCACCTTTGATTTTTTTATTGGGAGGTCTTCTCTCTTTTTTCTTATTCTAGCTAAAGATGTGTCACTTTTGTTTATCTTTAAAAAAACAACTTTTTGTTTCATTGATTTTTTTTGGTGGTTTTTTCTTTTTGGTTTTAATTTCATTTATTTTTGCTCTGATCTGTATTATTTCTTTTCTTCTGCTAATGTTGGGTTTACAGATTTCTCCTCTGTAAAGATGGATGATGAGATGATGTTCAAGCTACCACTCAGCTCAAATATACTGGGTGAGATCAGACAAGGAATGATATGGAATAAACACACATTTATTCCTCTGTTCTGCCCTTCTCATGGACCACCATTCCATTAGCTGCTCAATGTCTTTTTGGTTGCTTCCCACATCCCAAAATTCCCAGCTCTGTGTTTATGACAAGTCCTACTCCTCCTACACCTAGAAGCTATTGGATTCAATGTCTAGAGTCTCAAGCCGCAAATGTGGCCAACTTTTAGGGCTTCGCTCTTTCATCCATAAAGTTAAAATGAAACTCTAAATTCTAAATCAAGAAGCTGAATCTCCAGTATGGAAGCTGATTGAAAAAGTTGTATGGTCATTTATAAATTGATTTTTTTTATGGCTAAATATATTAAATTTACTCTCGGGAAATTGAAAGTTATAAACTGCAACTCCAATTTGCTACTTTGAATAAGATGATAACCCCAAATTTTATTTTATTATTTCATGAGGCTCTTTGGACCTGTAATGCAAGAGGCATTTCAAAATTTGGACTGCCCTTGAAAAGAAAATGCCAAGTATGTTAAACTCTGCACTTAGTTTTCAATGTGGAGGAACGAATCCCAGATTCAATGAACTAACACAGTTCTTCAGAGTATTAAGTCTATTTGCAATTAAGACTCTGTACTTGCTGGGCACTGGCTGATTCTTTCTCCTGCAAAGCTTTGCTTCTCTGTGGAACTTAAAATCCTGCCATTGATCTGCACTCACAAAACCCTATTGATTTAAACAGGACTCCCTGAGTGGAACAACAGCAAAACCAAGAGACTCAATTTACTCAGCTTGGGTTTCAGGAAACATATTTAATAGCAGACAGTTCCTGTTTTCATTGTTTTCCATTTAAGTTCCTACAAAATCAGATTGTCTTTAAATAGATGCTGCTGCCTTCGGGACAAGATTCAGTTTCACATCCCTAAAGAAATAAAGAGTTTTGTAAAAATTCACTCACCTTAGCCTCACATATAATGGGCCCAAGTCAAGCCAAAAGGATCAAGACAGATATCATGCTAAACCAGTGGGAGAGTAATGACACCAAAGATGTGAAATGCATACTTTTTTTAGACTCTTTAATGTAACCCTCAGTAACCAAGGGATAATAGCTGGTGTATGGAGGTGAAAAGAAATTTCCTTTGAGGGCAATTCCATTTTGTCTGTTTTGGAAGCATAATACAGGTTGGTATTAAAGATTTCTGAGGAAAGAAAGGAAGGAAAATAGTTTGAGAAAATTACTGCTTATGATTGATCTTGTTCGGAAAGGTCCTGGTTTGGGCAGGATTCCTGGAGTTTTGTCTTGAAAGAGATGAACTCTGACCAAACTGTAATAATGCTAATGATATTAATGATGACTAATATTTATTGAGCACATAGTATGTGTTGCAAGTCGTATGCTAAGCATTATACATATATGTATATTATGTATAAAATCCATTTAATACTATATCAGTTCATGAAGATTTGGATTAATGCCTCCACCCTGGATGGCTGCATAGTGCGATGGTTAAAGGAAGGTACAGGGTTTTATGTCTTATGACACCACATATTAACTATGTGACCTTCAGGAAGTGTCTTTATGAGTCCTGGTTTCCTAATCCATACCATGGCATAATAAGGCCTACCTCACTGGGTTTTGTGAGGATTAAATAATACAGGCCAGTAGTGGAGACAGATAAACCACCTTGCAATACACTGGGATTGATGGGATGTATTGTAAAGTGCTGGTAGCAGCTTGCAGGAGGATTTTCTGATCTTCTAGGACTTCGAGGATGCAGGATTTTTGGAGGAGCTGCCCTGTAAGTGATGGCTTGAGTTATGGATGGGAATAAGTGTGGAGAAAGTGGGGGAAGAGTGTTCCAGTTCGAAGGAGTAGTGTGTCCTTGGGGAATCGCATCTTGCCGCACAGCCGACAGGAGTTGGGCAGGTTGAGAGATGAGGCCAGAGAACTCAGCAAGCCCAGCTCATAAAGGGCTTTGGATGGCATGTAGGGAGTTTGAACTTTCTTCTGAGGTCAGAGGGGAGCCACTGAAAAGTTTAAGTAGGAGAGTGATATAATTAGATTTGTTTTTGTGAAGTTCACTCTCTTTGAGATTAAAGATACTGTGAACAGAGACCCTTTCCTGACCCTGCATTTGAGCAAACTCACAACTTTGACCTCTTTGGTTTGAGGACTGTCATCAAGTGACTTAATAGTTGTTTGACTCCTGCTGCACTGATTTCTATTATTTCCTTATCTGAGATAAGTGGTGTGGTTTAGAGGATGGAAAAGTAGCATCTCTGCTCACAGATGTGACTGGGCCACATGAATACTTTTTTCCTTCAGTTGCCTCATTGTTTGTTTGTGGATTATATACTTAATATATTAAATGCAGCTAAAATTTAATTTTAGGTTGACTTTCAACTATTAATCCTTTCTTCTGGATTATAGCCATTTACTGAGAGTTGACATGTATTTAGGCCAAGTAAACCATTTTCTGATGTTAATTTCAGTAATACAATAGTAAAGAACATTTGTAGACACACTGCCTCTTCTTGTCCCCAACCTGGTAACTTGTTACTTGAGGAAAACATGTAATGAAATCCAACCGTGTAAGTGATATATTTTTTTTTGGTGAGGAGTTATCTGTGCTTCTGCTCATTTTGAATAGAAAATTGACTCTATATTATGATCACATCTTATATTCCTAGAAGATTTCAAGAAAATCATCTTTTTAAATAAAATTAGATAATAATGTATTTGTAGGTCATATTATGTTGATTGTCAATTACTATTTTTCAAAACATTTATGAAAATGTCAACACACCTGCATAGTTGCAAGATTTAAGTTAGATATAACAAAAATAAGAAATTACATTAAACAAAAATATTTCTTCTTTGGATTTCTGGTGAAGCAGGCATTTTACATGTTGAAATTCATTTAGAACTTGATATGTTCTAGATTTATGGTAAAATTAAAAAGTTATTAACATAGCCACAAATACTAATCTATACATAATATCCAAAGGGTAAATAATTATAGTTTAATTTTAAGAGAAATTAAATGTCAGAAGACTGTGATAAAACTTTTATTGGAAAATTTTAGTGTTTCTTAAGAAAGAAAAATATGTATAATGGAAATCAAACATATTTTCTTTGAGTTGTTCGCAAAATGACTTAGCACTCTTGGAGCATTTTATGTTTTACTAACACTGTTAAATCCCATCTGGTGTTTGTAAAGTCTTTTACTATCCCCTGCTGGGACAGGCAGACATTGGTTTGCATGACTGTATGTTCCCAAAATGTTTTTAAAAAGTATCTAGTGGATTTATACCAACCGTAGTAGGATGATAGAAGACCACATTTCCATTATAATGTCTTCAGGAATGGAGACAAATGTCAGGTCACAAAAGATCCATCAGTTTTACAATTGTGACATTTAGGGAGGAATGTGAATGATTAGTGGTTTTCAAAAGTTGTTTGGAATTCAACATCCTGTGTCGATATTACTTGAAAAATATTTCTGAGTTCTGAGTCAGTGAGATGCGATTTATTCTCCATGGAATTCATTCTAGAATGTGTGGAATATTGCCCTGAACCTTAGTTGTTCCAATAAATTCCCTGGAATTATCTTTATTGTCAATAAACAGGTTGTTTTGCCTCCTTGAGTGATTTTTATTGTATTAAGAGAGCCCTCTAGCTCTGGAAATTAACAAAATCTTTGTATATAGAGAAAATAATTTAATTCAGGAAGAATTTACTGAATAACTTCTGTGTTCAAGGCTGTCTGATAGGTATTGGGAAAAATGGAAAAGAATTAGACATAATCCCTATCTTTAAACAATTTATACTCTAGGTATAGAAGTAGATTTAAAAAAAAAACCAAGGCAATCTATGTTTTGGAAGTGAATTATAATAAAGATATTACACTGACATTGAGAAACTTGATTGTGTGTGAGCTAGGCTGACGCCACGGCACTCTAGCCCGGGCAACAGAGTGAGACTCTGTCTCAAAAAAAAAAAAAAAAAAAAAAACTTGATTGTGGTATCAAGAAAAGTGCCTTGGTGAAAGTAAAACAAGCCTTGAAAGATAAATATAATTCTCATTAAAAGGAGGTGGTAGATAGAGGTCTGCATATGTGAATAGTACATTTTACAACTAAAATTGACTTTATATTCCAAATAAAGTCATGGAGAGGTCAAAATATAGTAGAAAGAATTTGTGGATAGATACCTGAATGTTAATCTTGGCTCTGGAACTAACAATGTAAGCTTAGGCAAATCTCAACATTTATTGTGTACTTATGATGTCCCAGGAACTGTTTTGGGTGCTGCAGTCACAGTGCTATAGGTGATGGGCAGAGTATCTGACAGTGTACATCTTAGTGGGAGGAGGTGGAAAGAAATAAATACAAAAATTAGGAAAAAAGAAAACAGCAGGTAGTAATTAGTACTGTGATAAAATAAAACTGGGTGATATGATAGGGAGTGATGAGGGTGGCGCTGCTTTAGGTTGTCATGAGACCCATCTAAGGAGGTGACATTCCAGATGAGAAATAAATGGCAACAAACTTCCATGTGAAGTTTTGTGTGAAGATAGTTCCAGAGCAGGAGCCCTGAAGTGGGAACAAGCTTAGAGTGTTTCAGGAACAGAAATAAGTTCTGATGGTGGCAGAGAGATGAGAGAAGAGCATGAAGTTAGAGTTCTTGGCAGATCCTAAAGGGTTTTGTATTCAGGGTAAAATAATTTGGATTGTATTTTAAGTATGGTGGGTAATCATCGAAGTATTGGTTTGTTTGTTTTATCGTGTGTTTTACAGCAGTCACCGTGGCTGCTGGTTAGAGAATGGCGTGAACAGGTATGGAAGCAGAGTGATGACTTAGGAGGCTCTAGCAGTAGCCCAGGTAATAATGGCAGTTGTTTGACTGGCAGGAGCAGTGGAGATGAAAGCTCATGTAAACATTAAGGATGACATATAGGTTTTTAGCTTGAGCAACTGGGAGGGTGGTGGTGACATTGACTGAGTGGGGAAGACTGGGAGGTTTGGAGGTTAGGCCTCTTGAGATCTGTAAGCCTGTTTTCCGGTTGTAAAACGGCAAGGAAAATGCCTACCTTACAGGATTATCGCTGCCGTAAGAATTAAATCAAATGAAGTAACATATATAAAGTGTCTGGCACACAGTAAGGGCCCAGTAATTGTCAGTTTCCTTCTCTGTATCACGTAACAACTCTAAATAAACAGTTTCCAAAAAGATGAGGTAGGAATATAGGACATGTTTTTCATGACCCCAGACTTCAAAATACAGTGTTTAAAAAATCCCATTTCATATGTTTTATGCAAGACTGATTATTTTATGCCTTGTATTGGATGTGCTTGCAGCCAGAAAATGTTCTGTTGAGGCGAAGACTCCTGGAAGAAAACATAAGTGGAGCCACGAGTATGGCATGTGACATTTTACACCATGGAGCCCACTGGGGCAGAATGTGGATTGTTTTCTGTACTAGTGAGGATATTCCCTTCTGAAGACATGCTTGTGATGGTTGAATTGGACCATGTTGTGATGCTCACAGGCCTTAATGCAATCTTAAATTAGAGTGCAACATTCATGTTACTTTATTAGATAGCTCTGAGGCTTAGACCTGCAATAGAATCATTTCTTCAGTGTCTTCTGTGTGCCATATTTAACAGCAGATAGCAAGACAAGCTGATCAGTGCTGACATCCTGGAGGCTCCCCCTCCTATGGCATCATAGCCACACAAATTAAAAGCAAATGGTTTTACCTAGGACTACAAATTGCCCCCACCCCCAACCCTGTAAGGCGATCTTAAGTGTGGTGACAGCAAGCTGTGAGGGCTGAAATAATTTTATAAAGGCTTGCTATAGAATTTAAGCATTGTAGCCTGACGTGAGATGGCTGAGAGACAATTTCCACCATTAGACCAATGTAACGTCCAGCAATTGAGCTGTATCTTTCAGTCCTTGAAGTGAAAGAGGTAGAACCACAAATTGTGATGAGGTATTTAAGAATGGTTAATCAGTGCATGGATTATGTTTCCAAACTGGAAAACACTGGGCATTGCACAGAACTTAAAAGGTAAAATATGGAGGCATTAATTAATTTCTCTAATATTTACTGAGTACTTAATATGTGCTATGCCCTGTTCTAAGGGCTGGGGAAACATCAATAAACAAAACGAGTTTGTGCCACCATAAAACTTATATTCTTGTACAAGAGACAAGCAATAAAAAAGTTAATATGTAATATGATATAAGGTAATGATAAATGCTTTGAGAAAAAATAAAGCAGAATAAGGGGATAGAATGATAGGTTTTCTAATTTAGATGCAATAGAGAATGCTTCTCTGACAGGTGACACTTGAGCAGAGACCTGAGTGAAGTAAGAAGGCAACCTATTCGAATACTTGGACAAAAAGCTGTTCAGCAGAGGAAACTACATAGGCAAAAACCCTACGCTGGGAGCAAGCATGGCATTTTCAAGTAGCAGCAAGGAGGCCAATGTAGAGTGGAATGAACAGGACTTGCAATTGGAAAGTAAACCAAGGATTATATTAAGATGGACTTGTAAACTGAGGTGTGGAATTTGAATTTTATTTCGAATGGGAAAATAAGCCATTGGAGAGTTTGAACATAGAAATGACAAAGCATGTTTTTGGCTATAACAGACGAGAGGTAGCAGAGTATTGGTTATGAGGCAGTTGTAGTAGTTGGCAAAGTGAAGGTTTACAAAGGACTGGATCATTGTCTCCACTTTACATATGTGTCAGCTGAGAAGCAAAAAGGTTAATTCATGCATTCACAGTCACAAAACCAGTAAGTGGCCTAGCAAGGTTTTACCCTCATAGGCTGCCTGACCCCAGACCATACTCTGAACTGCTAGGGCCTCTTGGCCACTAGATCAGGACACTTTTAATTACCTTGTTTTCTTTGTCTACTGATATCAAGATAAGTGGAAAGCCATGTAGACACTTGAAAAATAACAATCACCAGATTGACTACCGAGTATCAGGCTGCAGTAAGAGAGCCGGTCCTTGATATTACGAAAGAGAAAGGTTTCTATTTTTAACATGCAGTGATAGCTTTTGGCCACTAGAGGACACGTTGCAGAGAACATTGTTTAGGACATAGCAACTGCCTTCCCTAAGTTAAAGTCTTCAGTCAGTACCATGTTTTATGGTCTTAGCTACTGCTAAGGCTCTGGGTCATAAATCCCTAGTGGCCATTTGGGTACCTTTGTCTCAGGGTGGCTCCCATGTGGCTCCCATGTTGGAGTTGTCTTCCAAATCTCAATATGGACCTCTCCAGCCTTTTAGAGTCTTCCACTTTTCACCCAAGATACCTATCCTGTAAGTAATGCTCTAAATATTATACTTTCTAGTTGTGCTAAAGGTACTCAAATCTCCATTGGCTCATCTGTTTCAAGTAAACACCTATATTCTAAATTTAGTTAGATTACATTATTATTTTTATTCATTCCTCTGATCTTGCTTTGAGTTATCATAATCATTTAACTATTAGAAACAATCCTGGGATTGGCTAGTGTTATTTTTCTGTAAGTCTAGGTATGTCCATATTTATATCAGTTGGTACAATTTCTAAAAACACATCTTTTTTCCCCCCAACAAAGTCTTGGACACATATGGGTGCTTAAAATGCCACCTAATGATGAAGTTGATTAATTTTCATAGCTGAAATTCAGCAAGAAAATTATAAGAAATACAAAATTTTTCTAGATAACAGACTTAATTCCATTTATAGGTTCTCAAATACACTTAAATTTATAAGATAGTGAAAGATAGAGTGACAATAGAACTCCCGGTGGTATACCAGTGGGTGGACATGTGCAGTTCCCTGAAGACAGGCTAAAGAACAGCCATGCTTTTCTTAGCCTTGCAATGGGGTCAGTCTGGAGGAATAAAATTCTCAGGTATTTATGCTAGTATTACCCCAAGATTTTAAAATTAATTATCCATTTATGGGCTTTTTGTTAAAATTTTTAAATCATAGTTTTGTTTTTAGAGTGCTTGAAGCTATAGCATCTATGCAATTAGTAATTGGGATACTTTGTGGTGATAATAGTATAGTTTTTTAAATATACATATAATTTATTAAATCTATAGAATAATCTGTAGAAGCCTATTGCACTAGATCTTATATATTTTTTCTTTTATTATTATTATTTTTTATTTCAGCATATTATAAGGGTACAAATATTTAGGTTACATGTATTGCCTTTGCCCCATTCGAGTCAGGGTTTCAAGCATGTCCATCCCCTGATGGCATGCACCACACCCATTATGTGTGAGTACACCCATCCCCTCCTCCCCGCTCCCACCTGCCCAACACTCAATGAATGTTACTACTAAATGTGCACATAAGTGTTGATCAGTTAATACCGATTTGATGGTGAGTATATGTGGTATTTGTCTCTCCATTGTGATACTTTAGTAAGTAGAATGGGCTCCAGCTCTATTCAGGATAATACAAGACGTGCTGGATCCCCATTGTTTTTTGTGGCTGAGTAGAACTCCTTGGTATACACATACCACATTTTATTAATCCACTGTGTATTGATGGGCACTTGGGTTGTTTCCACATCTTTGCAATTATGAATTGTGCTGCTATAAATATCCTAGTGCAGATGTCTTTTTGATAGAATGTCTTTTTTCCCCTTGGGTAGATGCCCAGTAATGGGATTTCTGGATCAAATGGTAGTTCTACTTGTATCTCTTTGAGGTATCTCCAAATTGCTTGCCACAGAGGTTGTACTAGTTTGCAGTCCCATCAACAGTGTATCAGTGTTCCTATCTCTCTGCATCCTCCCGAACATTTATTGTTTGGGATTTTTTTTTTTTTTTTTTTTTTTTGAGACAGAGTCTGGCTCTATTGCCCTGGCTAGAGTGCCATGGTGTCAGCCTAGCTCACAGCAACCTCAGACTCCTGGGCTCAAGTGATCCTTCTGCCTCAGCCTCCCAAGTAGCTGGGACTACAGGCATGTGCCACCATGCCCGGCTAATTTTTTTTCTCTCTCTATATATATATTTAGTTGTCCAGATCATTTCTTTCTGTTTTTTAGTAGAGACAGGTCTCGCTCTTGCTCAGGCTGGTCTCGAACTCCTGACCTTGAGTGATCCATCCGCCTTGGCCTCCCAGAGTGCTAGGATTACAGGCGTGAGCCACCGCACCCATCCTTGTTTGGGATTTTTTGATAAAAGCCATTGTCACTAGAGATAAGTGATATCTCATTGTGGTTTTGATTCAAATTTCCCTGATGATTAGAGATGTTGATCACTTTTTCATGCTTGTTAGCCATTAGTCTGTCTCCTTTTGAAAAGTTCTGTTCATGTCCTTTGCCCACTTTTTAATGAAGTTGTTTGCTTTTTCTTGGTGATTTTCTTGAGTTCTATATAAATTCTAGTTATCAGCCCTTTATCAGATGTGTAGCATTCGAATATTTTCTCCCATTCTGTAGGTTGTCAGTTTGCTCTCGTGATCACTTCCTTGGCTGTGCAGAAGCTTTTTAATTTGATCAGGTCCCATTTATTTATTTTTGTTGTTGCTGTGATTGCCTTTGGGGTCTTCTTCAAAGATTCTTTTCCTAGGACAACATCTATAAGAGTTTTTCCAACATTTTCTTCTAGAATTCTTATAGTTTCATGCCTTAGGTTTAAGTCTATTATCCACTATGAGTTGATTTTTATGAGAAGTCAGAGGTGCAGATCCTGTTGCAATGTTCTACATGTGGCTATCCAATTTTCCCAGCACCAATTATTGAATAAGGATTCTTTTCCCCAGTGAATATTTTTGTCTGCTTTGTCAAAAATTAGATGGCTATATGAGGATGGTTTTATATCTGGGTTCTCAGTTCTGTTCTATTGGTCTATGTCTCTGTCTTGTGCCAGTACCATGCTGTTTTAGTTTCTACAGCCTTGTTGTATAGCTTGAAGTCTGGTAAATTGATGCCTCCTAACTTGTTCTTTTTGCTTAAGATTGCTTTTGCTATACAGGGTCTTCTCTGGTTCCATGCAAAGCATAGAATTATTTTTTCTAGATCTGTGAAAAATGATATTGGTATTTTAATAGGGATTGCATTGAATCTGTAGATCACTTTGGGTAGTATAGATATTTTAACAATATTGATTCTGCTGATCTATGAGCATGGTATGTTTTCCACCTGTTTACGTCTTCTGCTGTTTCCTTCTTCGGTGTTTTATAGTTCTCCCTGTAGAGGTCTTTCACCCCATTAATTAAATACATTCCTAGTATTTTATTTTCTTTGTTGCTATCATGAAGGGTATTGAGTCTTTTATTTGGTTCTCATTTTTACTCTTTTTGTTGTATAGGAATGCTACTGATTTCTGTGCATTAATTTTATAACCTGAGACTTTGCTGAATTTGTTTATCAAGTCCAGTAGTCTCATGGCAAAATCTTTGGGGTTTTCTAGATATAAGATCATATCATCAGCAAAGAGTGATAGTTTGAAATCTTCTGCCACCATTTGGATGCCCTTGATTTCCTTCCCTTGTCTGAATGCTCTGGCTAAGACTTCCAGCACTATGTTGAATAGAAGCAGTGATAGAGGGCAACCTTGTCTGGTTCTAGTTCTAAGAGGGAATGCTTTCAATTTTCCCCCCATTCAGTATGACATTGGCTGTGGGTTTATCATATATGGCTTGTATCATTTTTAGGTAAGCCCCATCTGTGCCTATTTTGTTAAGCGTTCTTATCATAAAAGGGTGCTGAATTTTATCAAATGGTTTTTCTGTGTCTATTGAGAGAATCATATGGTCTTTATTTTTACTTCTATTTATGTGTTGAATTATATTTATAGATTTGCATATGTTGAACCATCCCTGCATCTCTGGGATAAAGCCCACTTTCTGATGATGGATTATTTTTTTAATAAGCACCTGAATTCCATTTGCTAGGATTTTGTTGAGAATTTTTGCATATATGTTCATAAGGGATATTGGTCTGTAGTTTTCTTTTTTGGTTGTGTCCTTTCCTGGTTTTGGTATCAGGGTGATGTTGGCTTCATAAAATGTGTAAGGGAGGATTCCTTCCTTCTCAACGTTGTGTAATAATTTCTGCAGGATTGGC
The DNA here is from genome assembly GCA_004363605.1 of Indri indri. NCBI lineage: Eukaryota > Metazoa > Chordata > Mammalia > Primates > Indriidae > Indri > Indri indri. Next base: position 30,373 of record RJWJ010003080.1, on the reverse strand, counting down.
ACCAGTTCTTCTTTGTAGGTCTGGTAAAATTTGGGTGTAAAACCATCTGGTCCAAAACTTTTCTTTTTAGGAAGGTTTTGTATTGCTGCTTCAATTTTGGTACTTGATATTGGTCTGTTCAGGTATTCTATTTCTTCCTTGAGCCTAGGGAGGCTGTGTGTTTCTAAGAATTTGTCCATTTACTCCACATTTTCAACTTTATGTGCATAGAGGTTTTTATAGTATTCATAGATGATATTTTGCATTTCCATGGCATCAGTTGTAATTTCTCCTTTTTTATTCCCAATTGAACTTTGTAGAGTCCTTTCTTTTTTGCTTCTCATTAATTTAGCAAGAGGCATGTTAATTTTGTTTATTTTTTCAAAGCACTAACTTTTTGTTTTATTAATCCTCTATATAGTTTTTTTTGTTGTCTATTTCATTTAGTGGTTCTCTGATATTTGTTATTTCTTTTCTTCTGCTGGGTTTGGGGTTGGCTTGCTCATCATTTTCCAGTTCTTTGAGATGATTCATTAGATTGTTGATTTGTGACCTTTCTGTCTTTTGGATGTAGGCATTTATGGGTATAAATTTTCTTCTCAGAACTGCTTTAGCTGTGTCCCACAGATTTTGATACTTTGTGCCTCCTTTATCATTTAGTTCAAAGAATCTTTTGATTTCCATCTTAATTTCCTCATTAACCCAATAATCATTCAGCAGAAGGTTATTTAGTTTCTATGACTTTGTGTAGAGATGAGAGTTTCAGTTGGAGTTGATTTCTACTTTTATTCCACTTTGGTGTGAGAAGATACATGATACAATTCCTATTTTTAAAAATTTGTTGAGACATACTTTCTGGCCTAGGATAGGATCAGTCTTAGAGAATGTCCCATGAGCTGATGGGAAAAATGTATATTCAGTGGTTTTTGGGTAGAATGTTATGCAAATGTCAGTCCGGCCTATTTGTTCTGGAGTTCTGTTTAAGTCCATTGTTTCTTTGTTTATTTTCTGTTTGGAGGATCTGTCCTGTTCTGTCAGTCATGAATTGAAATCTAGGTGGGCAAATACTATTTTTTTTAGACCTGGAAATAATCTTCTATGGGTTTTGGCTCCTCCCTCTGGGTTTGTGGCCCTACATAAAGGTCATCCTTACTTTTTCAGGAAACGTATTTAATAGTATGTGCTTGCAGCTGAGTAGTTTTATGTCTGTTTTCTGCCTGTAGAATTTTGGGAGTCAGCACCCTTCTTCTTCTTCTTTTTCTCTTTCAGTCCAAATAGGTTCTGCTGGTATAAAATTCTTAAGAATCTTGTGGTCTTTTGTGTATGCTCTGGGATTTACTCCATTAGAGAAAAGACTTCCCACAGGTCTTTTCTAAATAATCCCATCCCTATTTTTGGCTTTTGCTTAGATGGCTGGGGGATTTTTGAGTCACATCATAATCTTTTCAGAGCCTTTTGTGTGACTAAATACTCCCAAAAGGTTAAAAGGATCCAACCTTTTGACCCTTCCAATGCACTGGCAACATATATTTTACACATATTAATACTTATTTGAGGTATGATTTTATACACAATAAAAAGTAATAATTTTTAGGTGAACAGTTTAATGGATTTTAACATGTGTATGCACCTTGAAATTACCACCCAAATCAATAACAGAACATTTTTATTCTCCCCAGATTCCTTCATGCCTTTTTAGTCAATACCCTTAGCAACTCCCGAGATGTAATAATTATTCTGATCTTTATCACCATAGATTAGGTTGACCAGTTTTTAAACTTCACATAAATGGAATTACACTGTGTATACTCTTTTGTGTTTGGCTTCTTTGGCTCAAAGTAGTATTTTTGACTCTCTTCTGTGTGTGTGTCTGTGTGTGTGCATGCACTCACACGCACCCTTTTTCATTGCCAAGTAATATTCCATTGCCTATATTTTGAAGGTGGAGACAACAAGAGTTTCTAGTGGATTGCATGTAGGATGTGAGAAAAAGAAAAGAATTAAAGGTGATGCTAAGGTTTTTAGACCGAATAACTAGAAGTTGCCATTAACTGAGATGGAGAAGACTATAGGAGAAACAGATTATGGGGGAGAGGGAAAGGTTAGAATATAAGCCCCTTAATTTTAGACATGTAAATCTTGGGATGCAAATTAGAATCCAAAAGGAGATATTGAATAAGTTCTTAGATTTATGAGTGTAAAGTTTAGGAGAGTCGTCCAAACTAAATTTGAGCATTGTCAGCATTTTGATAGTATTTAAAGTCATGACAATTGAAATGATCAACGTTGAAAGAGAAGTCTGAAGATAGAGCCCTGTGACACCCCCAGTAAGTGTTAAGAGATGGGGATGTTGAGGAGGAACCAACAAAGCAGACTGGGAAGGAGCAATTGGTGAAGAAGGAGGAAAACCAGTAGCATATGCTGTACTGGAAGCCATCTTAAAATTCCCTGTAACATTTTGATAGTGCTAAATAATTATTTTGCATTTACTTGAACACGAAAATAATTTTTATGGTTCTTAAAAAGTTTATGAACAGCTCCATTAGTATTTTTCAGGAATACAAGTAGTGAACTGGTGGCTCTTACAAAAGTGGTCAACAAATTGCATCACTAATAATTTTGAAATGACCAAGGATCTATTAACCAATATTCTTTTATGGTAACTGCTTACTTTGGACTTAAATTTGATGTTTTGGGCTTTTTTAGTTCCTGAAACTGAGCCTCTCTCAAAAGAAAATTGGCCATGCTGAGCTTCACAGGAAATAGATTATAAAACTAAAGACCCAAGAAAAATATCTCGAATTCATACAGCATCAAATTGAGGTTTTTAAAAAGTCTTGTAATTCCATACAAACCATCAGGTCACATGTGTAGACATCCCTCAACTTTTAGGGAGAGTAAGGAGTTTCTCTTTAAATATCACTAAAAATTAGGCTTTAACAGGAATAAGCACAAAAGATGAACTTGGATAAGCCAGAGCTGGGCTAATTTTCATCCAAATGTCCACTATCAGTCAGTGATAGTGGATATTTGGTGACACCCCAGTTCTGAGTTTCTTCCAAGTAGTGATTGTCAGCTACGCACGTGTCCTGCATTTGTTTGCTGGCTTTAGGTTTCTAATGAGAAAAAATGACTCCTGGAATTGGAGAGCTACCATGAAATTTATTTTTGAGGTGACTGCAAGCAAATTGCAACCATAGAACCCTATATTATGATACGTTTATGGAACTTCTGATGCTAATGATGAGAATACCATGTGTGCTACTTTGATAGTATGAAACTTGAAATATCCTGTAAGTGGAAAATAATACATCATGTCATACTCTCCATCTTAAACATTTTTCAGATTTCCCAGAGCTGTTTAATACAATGGTGCTATGTGACCCTCATGCCTTCAGAGAGGAAATTATATAGAAAATGACCCTCAGCAGACTGACCAATGAGTTGTTAATGACAGCAGTGTAACCTGTTCTAACGGAAGATTTGTCAGCAGCATTTCAGATGGATAATCAGGTGGTGTTGAGGTCTTAGTTGCAGTTCCTGGTTGGGCTGGTTGGCAAATACGTGTTATTTTAAACTGGCTTTTGGAAGTAGGTCAAAGAGGGCATTAAATTCCCTGGAAGAGCTTTTCCTCCTATTTTTAAATGTGTTTGGAAGCTACCTTTTATTTATTGAGGAGAATGAAGTTGTGGCCAAATAAGCAGAGATCTGAACAGTAAACTGAGAGCATCAAATTAGGTATGATTAGCCAGTAGGTGTCTTATTGTTTTCTATCTTTTCCGTTAGTTTGTGTGTGTGTGTGTGTGTGTGTGTGTGTGTGTGTGTGTGTATGTGTTTCCTGAAGAGTAGCTCTAGGGATGTGGTACTTTCTTTTATGCAAATGTTAAATATCAAATAAGGAACTAACAAAAATATGTTTTTCTACTCAAAAGATGTGGGAACTCAAAATGCATTGAAAAAGAAAACCCACTGTGTACGTTGATTAGATTAATTGGCATTACGGTACAGGGCATTAAATATGAAATGTCCGATTTCAAATTAAAAGTTTAGCTTATTATATCTCAAACAAGAAGTAGTACAATTAATCAAAGTATGCCCCTAAACTATTAACACAGTTTTTCCATCCTAATGGTAGCTTGTTTATGCCAGCAGCAAAGAAACCTAGAGACCAAGTGGTGATGAAATCGCCAAAGGTGTTTTCCACAGCTTGTTAAGAATTGAATATTTTTCCTTGCAAGAAGTGGTCCAAAGCCTAGAAGAAGTGGTAGTCCGTTGGCACAAGGTCTGTTGAATATGGTGGATGATAAGAGAGTTTCCAAGTCCAGCTTCTGTAGTTTGAACAGCATTGTTTTTTGTGACATGTTGTCTTACAAGAGGATTGACCTGTCTCTATTGACAATCTCAGCGCTTATTCGCAAGCATCCTCATGATTTCCTCCAATTGGTTGCAGTAGATATCTACTGTAATTGATTGACCAGGTTTCATGAAGTTGTAGTGGATAATACCAGCGTTGGACTACCAAACAGGCACCGTTTAGTTTGTATTGGTGAATATGGAGTTGTGGATTGTGTTTCGGCACTTCATCTTTATCCAACCATTTTGCTGAATGCTCGCAATTGTCAAAAAGAATCCATTTTTAATCACACGTAACAATATGGTGTAGAAATGGTTCGCCTTTATGTCATGACAGCAAAGGAAGGCAAGTTTCAAGATGACTTCTTTTGTGACGTTCTTTCAGTTCACGTGGAACCCATCTATTCAGCTTCTTTACCTTGCCCATTTGTTTCAAATGATCCAATATTGCTGGAATAGTAATGTCAAACTTTGCTGCTAGTTCATGTGTAGTTGAGATGGATTTGCTTTCACTACAGCTTTCAGCTCATCATATCCACTTTGGTCTCAGGTAGCCCACATGGCTCATTTTGAAGATTAAAATCACCAGAATGGAACTTCTCAAACCATCAATATACTGTGCATTCATTAGTCACATCCTTCCCAAACACTTCATTGATATTTCAAGCTTTCTGTACTACATTGGTTCCACGACAGAACTCATATTTGAAAAAACATGAATTTTTTACTTATCCATGGTTTCATAAAAATTGCTCTAAAAAAACTTGAAAGATAATCACAAGCCAAAACATGCTTTTGAGAGACTGAGGATGTACCTTCACAATAAAAATAAAACAACAAGTGTCAAAGTGAAATGTCAGAGATCTAACTGTCAAACTTAGTACTTAAGGAAATCAGACATTTCATATTTACCATTATTAATCAATTTTTTTGTTAATTTGTTTATTAATTAATTCATCTATTATATTCTGAGTTCCAAGTTACCAGTTTATAGATTTTTGGAACCCAAAACTGTGGTAAGCTCAAGGTTACCTGAGAACATTTGTTTACTTTTGCTTATTTACCTATTATAAGCTCTTTGAAAATGATGTGATAGGAATTTTTATTTAATAAGACAACTTAGTTTTAAATTACACTTCTATAACACAAAGGCTGTAGTTTTTAGTGTGTGAAATTGACATGAAATCCACAAGAGGTTGGCCAGTGCTACCTATTGTTTTGTAGTAACTGAAGGTCTGTGAATTAGCTCTCTCTGCTTTCTTCTACAGGTAACTTATATTCTAAAACTTAATATTGGATATTTAAAACATGGTAATATGTTTTTATCTTATTTATATCCCAGAATTTCTGTTAAATTTTATGCTGAAAATACAACACTGTTTAAAATTAAGATAGTACTGTGATCCTGACTGACTTTGCAGGCTATGTTTCCAAGGCTTTGATATAACAGCAACTATAATAGCAATAACAGCTTCATGTTTTACTGTAAAGTATTAAATTTTGATGTAACATATAAAAAGGACCTTATAATAAATACAGCATAGGCATATTTCTGTTAACATCCATTCAGTCTTTACTATATTACACTTTCAAAACTTATTATTTGGCTGATTTAATTCTATCAAGAGGAAAGCACTGCTGATACTCTCTTCCCACTTCTGGATTCTCTCACATTTTTTACATTAAAACTATGGTCCATTGTTTTCCTACTTGCTTAGTCTATTATGTAAATTAGAACATGGTGACCTGGGTTTGAATCTTAGGTTTGACATTTACAATAACAAAGGTGATGTTCAAAAATACTTAATAATCTGGAATTCATGGTAACCAGCCAGTCTGTCTTGAAGCTCTTCTGCTAGTCAAGTGTTAACCTTTTAGTTACTGGATCATGGAGAGGTCTGTGGGTTCCAGGAGAGAAACTGGAGAAGTGGTAGTTGGGACGCTTTGGCAATCACTATTTACCAGCTATGTGGAAGTATTTTAACGTTTTAACATCACGTAAGAATACACCGTTATATACCTGCTGAATATTCGCCCTGTCTATAAATTTAATTTCACTTTTCTCATTCTCATCTGTATAATGAGTAAAAATAATACTTATATAGGCTCTGCCTGCCTCATAGAGTTTTTGTGAGACTTAAATAAAAAGTTTGTGAAACAGTAACACAAAAGCTTTGTTAGGCATCATTGTGGTTTGTCATCATTAGATCATATAATTGTCACAAAAACCTTTTAAGGTAAGCATTGTTATTATTCCCATTGCAACAACCCTATGAGCCAACATACATACACTGTATATTTTACAGAAGGAGAAACTAAACTCAGCGAGATGAAGTAATTTGCCTGTAATCACATAGCTGTTTAGTTCCTGAGTAGAGATAGGATTCAAACATTAATCTTCCCTTAACGTATGAATGTAAAAACTTAATATATAATAGTAAAAACCAGTTACATTTGTTACATACCATGTATGCAGTGGTACAGAACTTGTGTATCTACAGTTCAAACTTTAAATTATTTTAATCCTTTTTCAGATAGCTATTAATACTGTTGCACTCTATTCTCCTGGCCAAAACTTGGCAAAGGGAAATGAGAAAACCCGAGAGGTAAAAGAACAATTAAAACTGTTTTAAGTTGGGAAAATGTGTTCAGACTTTTAGTTTAGTTTGGAGCTTAGTGTTATATTGGCAAGAAATTCTGTCTCTTAAAATGAGGTTTTCAATTTCTTTATTAATAAACACACCATTAGACTTTGTATTGCCTAAGTGGGAGAAATGGTCAAAATGTTCAAACATTATACTTAATAGGGAAACCTTAGAAGTCTTCCCTTTAAGGTCAGTGGCAAACAGGGATGCCTGCTATGACCACTTCTGTTTGAAAAAGGACTGGATGTCCTGGCCAATGAAATATGAGAAGTAAAAGAAATGAGGGAAAAAAGCTATAAGGGAAGAGACAAACTGTCAGTATGTGCAGATGATTTAATTATTTACATAGAAAACCTGAGAGAATCAACAGATGAACAATAAAAGCTAAAAAGAGAGATTGTCATGCTTGTTGAGCACAAATTAATAAGTAAAAATCAGTAGAATTATTTTATACCAATAGCCAGTTAGAAAATGTAATAGACAATAATGTGCTATTTACAATAAGAAAAAAACCCCAGTCCATAAAGTATCTAGGAACTGACCTAAAAATGGAAAAGTTATTGTTGAGGACATTTTAAAATATTGTTAAAGGACATAAAAGAAGACCTGATTAGGTAGAGAGAAACACCATGCTTGTAGAGTGAAGATTTCACATTATAAAGATATAAATTTTTCCTAAACGAAAACATAAATTTAATGTAACTAAAATAAAAAAATCCAACAGAAGCAAATTGGACATACGCAAATCTACAAATAGGTAAAACAGTTCTTAAAAAGAAGAGTGAGGTGGAGAAATACCTTGGCAGATACTAAGCTATATACTGTAGTAATTCAGTGTGATACCGATACTAAAAATGTCAACTAGACAATAGAATAGAATCTAAAATAGAATAGGATCTAAAATAAATCCATTTGTATTGGGAAACTTGGTGAATTGTTGGTAGATCATTGTGGAAATGATAGATTATTTAATAAACATTATTGTGAACATTGGCAAAATATTTAGAGGAAAAATAAGCCCCAAACTCATACCACATGCAAAACTAATTCCCCGTTGAAATAAAGATATAAAAATAAAGGACGAAACTACAAAGCTACTATAAAAAATGAGAGAATATCTTAGTAACAATAGGGTGGGAAAAGATTTCTTAAATAAGGTGAAAAAAAAAAGCACAGAGCATAAAGAAACAAATTGGTGAAATTGATGACATCAAAATTAAGGATACCTGTTATTTGTAGGACATTATAGACAGACTGGGAGAAGATATTTGGGATGTGAACAATTAATAAAGAATTAAAATATGAGGAAATCCTACAAATCAACAATGCAAAACCCAAGTAATCCAACAGAAGAATGAACAAAGAATATAGAGACAATTCAAAGAAGGGGAAAACGAAAATGACTAAAAAGTATGTGAAAAGAAGCTTAACTCATATAATTGCAAATTAAAACTTTACACATAAGAATGGCAACAATCAAAAAGTTGGATAATGTCAAGTATTGTGAAGGCTGTGGGAACCAGGAACTCTTCATCAGTGCTGGATAGAGTATAAACTGGTGCAGCTATTCTGGAGACTAGTTTGGGAGTATTTAGGGAAACTGCATATGCACAAACCCATTGATCCAGCAATTCTGTGGCTGGTCATATCCCCCAGAGGAAACACTGAACAGGGGAAAGAAGACATGGATGAGAATATCCCCTTCAGTATTGTCTGTGATAGCATTTTCTAAACTTGTTGAATACTGACTTCTTTTACTCTTGGAGCATCCCATTGGACTGGTATTGTGTGACACAGATGTTGGAAAACAGTGATTTAAGAGAATAGTTCTCAAATTTAAGGACATGGTCAGTTAAGGTATCAATAAGTACAAGTGCCTTCCTGCATCACTATCAAACAAGAGCAGCTTATTGGCATAATATGACCTATTGAGTCTGAAATACTGCCTTCAATAAAAGTACTCCAGAGTTGTGCTGCATTCAAACCATGTTGAGTGTAATTTTTCTTAGTTTGAAAGTTGCTAGTTATATACGCCATTTCTCTGATTATATAAGGATCTTATTTAGTTGGCAGAGGGTGAAGGGATCATTCACTTTTGAGAGGTGTAGCACTTTTTGGGATAACTATGCTTTGCAAAGATACCTACCAAATTCAGAATTTTTAAAAATAGAAATGGAGTGTTTGTGGAAGCATTTTCAAATATGTCATTTAACACTGTATTAAGCAGAATCTTAATTAATATACCTATACAAATTAAGATTATACACCAGGTGGATATGGGCAATATTTCTGGAAATGAGATTGCCAATGTTGTTTACTTTTTTCTTTATACTTTTCTGTATCATATAATTATTTTATAATTAGTATTTGCTAATTTTTAGTGAGAAACACAATAAAACTATTTTTCTTTTGAAAATAAATCAAATATGAATTTCTGTATCAATGTCAAGAATTAAGAAAATAGTAACTATTTTCATCCTCTGTATAAGTTGAGAAATGCCTTACACTTTTAATTTCTTTTTCTGTCTTCTTCTATTTTTGAGTTTTTGTCAAAAGAGTCTGGTGTTTTAGATCTGGAATATTATTAATACATTTTGTTAACATTCTATATCCTTGTCTTTTAAAACTTTTTTTTTTTTACATTTTAACAGTTTTATTGTAAAATTAATTACAATTAGGCAATACGTTATATTTCGCTACATTAATTGCTGTTTGGGGATCTATTGCTATGCAGCAAAGCACCCTAAAATTTACTATCTTTAAAAACACCAATTTGTATTCTTTTTCATAGTTTTTTGGACTGACTGGACTCATTTAAGTGGTTCTTACTTGGAGTATCTCATGTGTTTACAGTTAGATAGAGATTAAGGCTGGAGTCATTTGAAGGCTCAATTAGGCTAGATACCTGAAGCAATTCATGCTCCTCTATGCAGCCTCTCTCTCCAGCAGAATCACCTGCCCTTCTTAAATGTAACTCAGAGCTCTGAGAGAAGAAAAACAGAAGCTGCCTGGTCAGTTAAGGGCTCTATCTGGTGCTAGCATAGTTTTACGTTTGCAGGATTCTTTTGGCCAAAGCAGTCACAGGTCCGACTCTGATTCAAAAGGGTGGAGAAGTAGACTCTTCATGGGGGAATAGCAAGGCCACATGGCTGAAGAGCTAGTGGGAAGGGAGGTAATGTTGCAGCCACATTTGAAAACCTGATACAGTTCACTAATTTTTTTGTTATGCTTTTTCCATCCATTAGTTCAAACCTGTACTTCTTACAGTAATTATTTTACAGAAGTGACATACTTTATGCATCTTTAGCAGATCTTTTTGCCCTTAGATGTGAATGATAATTTGAATGAATACAGAATCCCCAGATTATAATCTTTGTTCTTAAAAGCATTTAGTTTTGTAGAGGACACTATTTTTGAACATTTTCCTCTGTGTATTATCTGCTTTCTTCCCACCCTGCTCACCCCATTCTCTCTTCTAGTTTAGATGTATGCAGTTTTTTTTCCTAACGCCTTCAAATTCAGCAATGTCATTAGTAAATGTCTACATTTGTTTCTTTCTACATGAATTTGGCCCAGTACTCATTGATTCATTTGGGCTGAAGAAATACGAGTTCTCAGCCAAAAGGAAAACTTACTCTATAATTTCTAATAATTATTGCTTAATCTTTATATGCTCTATTTCTATGTAGAGCTTCTACTATAAGTAAATTATATTTCTTAGCTTTGTTCTTCCTATCTCTTATTTTTTCCATCTTTTTTTCAACAAATATATGGATTCAATTTTTTACAGTAACCTATTATAAAATTTAATGCATCTATGGTGGTACAGATTTTGATATAAAATAATTTTTATGTACTTTTGGTAATTCTTCTTTCATAGTTTCAGTGTATTTTCAATTCTTGCTTGGAATACAGATAAAAGATTCTCTAATTGTTTTTTTTTTTTTTCTCATTTCAGTAAGTTTGTTGGAAGGGGAATTTTTTCTAGTGCTTCAGATTGATCTCTATTCCACATTAAAAATACTAAGTCTTTTCATAAATTGACTGACTTTTCTCTTTTTGTGAATTCTCACACTGGGGATGCAGTGGCTGATGATACTAGCATTTGGAGTTATGAATTTTATAGATTATGTGGATTGTCATTCAAGTGTTTCAGATCCAAACAACAGAAGAATAAAACACTTGTTTGTATTCTTTGCTAGTTCAGAGGTTAGTGGACCAAGGGAAGTGGCTCTTTCTTTCGTTAAGATCTCAGCTCAGATGCTACCTTTTCAAGAGGCTTTCTTTGACTTTTATATCTAAACTAACCTACCTCAATTTTTATCTATTTCATGGGTTGGCAAACTGTGGCCCACAGGCCAACTCTGATCCATTGCTTGTTTTTTAAAATAAAGTTTTATTTTAAAAAGCCACACCCATTCATTTATGTATTGCCTACTGTTGCTTTTATTTTACAACAGTAGAGTTGAGTGGTTACAGCAGAGGCCACTTGGCCTGCTGCAAAGCCTAAAATATTCACTATGTGGCCCTTTACAGAAAAAATTTGCTGACTCCTCCATGTAACCAAAACATTTGTACCCCTGTAATATTCTGAAATTAAAAAAAACAAATGTATAGTGTGTGCAGGAAAAAAATAAATTATTTTACAGAAAAAAAAGTTGCTGACCCCTGCTCAATCTCATCATTCTATTTGTTTCCTTTATCCCACACATCGCACTTTGTAATTGTCTTATGTATTTCTTTGGCTATTTCTTATTACACCTCCACAAAGATAGAAGTTCCATGAGGCCAGGTACTTTGTCTTGTTCATTGCTGCATCCCCAGTACCTAACACAGTATCTGGAATGTAATAGACACTTAATAAACGTTTGCTGAATAAACAAGTGAATTACATAAATTTAAAAATATTCAGTGAGTTATGATTGTGCCACTGCACTCCAGCCTGGGTGACAGAGGGAGACCCCATCTCTAAAAAAAATAAACAATTAAAAAGAGTTATATTATTCTACTTATTTCACTGGGAATTTAGGAGCGGGGTGAGTTAAATGTATTTTGGTTAACATGTTATTTATTTAATTGTGGTTAAGGACACTTAGCACAAGATCCACTCTCTTAATAAAATTTTAAGTGCATAATACAGTGTTGTTAGCTATAGGCATAATGTTGTACAGTGGTTTTCTAGAATTTATTGATCTTGCATAACTGAAACTTTATACCTGCTGAACAGCGGTTCCCTGTTTCTCTCTTCTCCCAGCCCTTGACAGCCACAATTCTACCCTTTACTTCTATAAGTTTGACTATTTTAGATATTAAATACTTCATATATGTGGAATCATGCAGTGTTTATTCTATTACTGGCTTATTTCACATCAGTTAACATGTTAAATTGGAAGAAAAAAACAAGAATATTTAGAGTATGAGCTGAAGAAGATTTAGAAAGGAAGACTGAGGTGAAATCACTTGAGAGATATCAGGAAATCCATAGAGTGGTGTCCAAAAGCCAAGGGCAGACGAATTTCAAGGGCAGAGAGTGAACAATTTTGTCAAACGTTGTAGAGACAGATCAAATTTTTAAAGACCTGAAAAGTGTCCTGTGGATTTAACAATAAAGAACATTGTGTTATTAGCAAGGGCCATTTCAGTGGGACCATTTGGGGCTGCGTTAGTTTCCTAGGGCTACCAAAACAAAGTACTGCAAACTCAGTGGCTTAAAACAACAGAAATTTACTCTCTCATGGTTGCGGAGGCTAAAATTCCAAAACCAAGCCGTCAGCAGGACCACGTTCTCTGTGAAAGCTCTAGGGGAGGAGCCCCTTGCCTCTCTCCTAGTTTCTGGTGTTTGCTAGCAATCCTTCATGTTCCTTTTCTTTTAGATGCATCACTCCAATCTCTTCCTTCTTTGTCACATAGCATTCTTTCTGTGTGTCTCTGCATCCCTGATCTCCACACGGTATCATAAGGACACGAGTCATTGAATTTAGAGCCCCCTCTTATCCAGTATGACCTCATCTTAACTTCATTGCTTTTGCAAAGACATTATTTCCAAATGCAGTCACATTCACAGGTACTAGCAGTTAGAACTTCAACATCTTTTGATGGAGGGGGGGACAAAATTCAACCCACAATAGGGGTATAAGTCAGAATGCAACAGGCTGAGAAGCAAATACATCAAGAAGGTGAAGATAGTGAGTAAAATCTTCAAAAAGCCTGATGGAGAAGAGGAAAGAAGCAGAGCAGTAGCTAGAGACACAGGGTTTAGGAGGATATTTGAACAGATTAAGGAAAGATCCAACAGAGAGGTGGAATTAGAAGATATATGGAAGAGAAAATAAGAAGAGAAAGAAGAGCATGAGAAGCCAGGAGAAGACTGGGGTAGAAACTGTTACTCATCACCCAGTATCCATTTTTCCACTCACATCTTCCCCCAATATTTATCTGGGCTTACGATTTTCCATAATAAAGAATATATTGTCTTGCTTCCCTTGCAGCTTGGTAGGCATTGTGATTAGGTTCTGGACAATGGGAGGAAAGTAGATGAATTGTGTGTGGACCGGAATGCACACATTTCGGCTGTAGCTTCATTAGTAATCTTGGACCCTGAAGTGGAAGCCATGTGTTGAGAACAGTGGAGACCCAAGTCAGAAGGAGTCAAATCTCTCATAATTGTGGAGTCATTATATTAGTTCCAATATAATTATGTCAAGTCTTAATTTTACAAAAGAGAGATAAATTTATATACTGTTTAAGCCACTATCATTTTGTGTTTTCTTTCACTTGAGGTTGAACTTAATTATGACTGAAACATAGATGAGTGTTAGGACATAGGGCAGAGTTTAGATTCAGTTCAGGTGGAAGATAACCTAATTCAGTAAGGCAGGAGGGAAGAATGAAATAATGGTTGTGGATACAGATGCACTGGTAAGTAGATTGTGGGAAGTTTAGAGAGTTGTCTTAAAGCATTGATTTTTTTCTATAGAGTAAAAAGTAGAATAGCTGTTGAGAATAACTGAAGAGGGTTTAGTAGAGCAGATTTGAGGTGAATAATGAAGATTTAACAAAAAGTTATTGTGAGGCATGAGAGAGAGCTGAAAACTAAGGGTGTGGGAATGGCATTGAGGTTAAAGATGACATTTATTAATACAATGGTCAAGTGAGTACATCCTATGGTTCTCTGGGGGATGGAAGAATGTTCACCAGTCGGGGTATCCACAATTAGACTCAGGCATTATGGGAATAAAGAAGGGTCAAAGGGGCTTCACAACAACACCTTAGCCATCTTTTGTTGGACCTTTGCTATATGATAGGTGGACTGTATGAATGCGTCAACATGAAATAATACAGATTTCACTCCCACTGTAAAAGAAGCTAGTTTGGAAAGTTTGACCCTTAAAGAAAGCTCCTGAACATAATGGCCATGTTTGTGGGGAGGTGGGTGGGTACCATTTCTGAACATGTTAAGAAGTCAAGAAATGCCCTAACATTTCAAAGTCTACATCGTACTTTCCGTCTTTAAGACAAATGGCTATAAATTTAATTGGGCAGCTAACTTGCCACTGCTCTAAGTTTGATACTACCTACTGTTATTAGGGCTGTTGCACAACATAGACAGAGAGTGAAACAAGCCTTACTTTGAAAAATTTTTTAACTTAAAGGAGTCTTTATTATCACTGTGGTGAAAAAAATATATCATCTAGAGATAACAGGAAACATCTGAATAAGTAGTGATGTAATCATAATGAAATTTGTGTCGCAGGTTTAGTGCTTGGCAGTTTTCAAGATACATTCAGAATACATGTTTTCTCATTTAATCTACAAACAGCTTTGTAAGGTAGGTTTTATTATGCGTGCTTAATTTACAGATGAGGACATTGAGGCTCAGAGAGGTTAATGATTTTTCCAGAACACGTAACTAACAAACATTAGAACTGAGTTTTGATCCCAGGGTCCAGTGAGTGCATTTCACTGTGTTCATCTTCAGTATGATGATTACTCACAACAAGTAATTAGTCTGGACAGCTCTACTGTGAAGTAGGCAAGGTTTTCATTTTCCATGAAGGTTCTCCAAGAGTCTGAGGCTTTTTCAAATTATTATTTAAAACTTCAATTTGTGGTTTGTGGTTGTTAGTTCAAGGCAACATATCTACCTAAAATGGAACCTCTCTTCTCTTGAATTTGCTCAATTTTCTAATACCTATAAATCTTAAACTCTTGAAGATTGTACTTGCAGGCACTGTAGAATGAATAAAAATATCACATACACGTTGGCCTCTAGAGGTCACAAAAGCAACAGAATCTTGTTTTCTTCTCTTCAAGAGTGTTTTAGACAGCCCACAAACCACTATGGTTTTGATGGATGTGTGTGGTCATCGTAATTCTTATGATTATAATGATTACATTACAAGAATAAGGTTGCCTACAAATATATCCAGAAATGTACTTTCTTAACCAGAATTTTCAGAGTATCCATAACCTTGGATAACAGGAAAAGGCTGTTTTTAAGATGTAAGATATTTTTGGAATCTCTGGGAACAATTTTAAAACATGCAGAAAGAGATACCATATTACTCTGAGAAGACAAGTCATAATTAATAGCTATTGCTTTTTGAAGCTGGTTAATCAATGTATCAGTGGTAAATAAAAACACACACAATAGATTTGGGCAATGAAAAATTAAAAAAATATTTTGTTTATGTATTTGTATATAAAATTAGTGGAGAAAGTATTGTTACTTTGTTATCTACATGAAATAATTAAAGCTTATAATTTAGATGGTTAAAATAATATGAAAACATTTTAAGAAGTAGTAAATTTGGTCAGTAATACTTTGAATTTTTTAATATTTAGATTTTTATGGTGTTTTCCTAAAAAAAACTCTACCATTTATTGATCATTTATAACCCTCCAGGCATCATGCTAAACACTCTCTAAACATACTATCCCGTTTGTTTTCACAATGTCTCTATACAGACCTCTTGTTAAACTTAAAAAACATTTACACGTTGAGCTTTTTATTTGCTTATTTTTTCTTAGGAATATTTCTAACTTTTCCCTATTATATATTCATCTAGAGACAATAAGCCCAGCCATTTCAAATTGTAAGTGACTATTCAAAATGGAAATACAGTCATGTATCACTTAACTATGGGGAAATGTTCTGAGAAACATGTTAGGGGATTTTGTTGTGCGAACATCACAGAGTATACTTACACAAAGCCAGGTGGCGTAGCCTCATACACACCTAGGCTATGTGGCCAGGCTACAAACCTGTACAGCATGTTACTGTACTGAATACTGTAGGAAATTGTAATACAATGATAAGTACTTGTATATCTAAACATAGAAAGGATGTAGTAAAAATAAGATATAAAAGATTAAAAAATGGTACACTTGTATAGGGCACTCGCCATGAGTGGAGCTTGCAGGAGTAGCAGTTGCTCTGGGTGAGTCAGAGGGTGAGTGGTGAGTGAATGTGCAGGCCCAGGGCATTACTGTACACTACCGTAGACTTTGTAAACGCTGTGCCCTTAGCCTACAAAATTTGTAAAACAAATTTTTCTTTCTTCAATAATAAGTTAACTTTAGCTTACTATACATTTTTTACTTTATAAACTTCTTAACTTTTTAAAAACTTTTTGTCTCTTTCACAATAAAATTAGCTTAAAACACAAACATTGTATAGCAGTACAAAAATGTTTTTTCTTTATATCCTTATTCTATATGCTTTTTTTAATTTTTAAAATTTTTAACTTTTTTTACTTTTTAAGCTTTTTTGTTAAAAACTAAGACATAAACACACATTAGCCTAGGCTTATGCAGGGTCAGGATCATCAGTGTCACTGTCTTCCACCGACACATCTTGTCCCACTGGAAGGTCTTCAGAGGCAATGTGTTAGTCCATTTTGCATTGCTATAAAGGAATACCTGAGGCTGGGTAATTTATAAAGAAAAGAGGTTAATTTGGCTCAGAGTTCTGCAGGCTGTACAAGAAGTGTGGCACTGATACCTGCTTCTGGTGAGGGTCTCAGGAAGCTTTTACTCATGGCTGACGGTGAAGGGGAAGCAGGCATGCCACATGGCAAGAGGGAAAGTGAGAGAGAGAGGAGGGGGCGCCCAGGATCTTTAAAACAACCAGTGCTCCTGTGAGCCAATAAATCAAGAATTCACGCATTACTATAGGGAGGGCACCAAGCCACGCATTAGGGATCTGCCACCTGGTTGCAAACACCTTCCAGTAGGATCCACCTCCAACACTGGAGATCAAATTTCAACATGAGATTTAGAGGAGACAAACATCTGAACTATATCATATCAGGCAATAACAATAACACGCATGGAGCTGTCATTTCCCATGATATCAATGCTTTCTTCTGGAATATCTCCTGAAGGACCTGCCTGAGGCAGTTTTACAGTTAACTTTCTTTTTTTATATATAAATAGAAGGAGTACAGTCTAAAATAATGATTAAAAGTATAATATATTAAATACGTAAACAAATAAAATAGTCATTTACTGTTATAAAGTATTAATATTATGTACTGCTGTATATAATTGTACATGCTATGCTTTTGTGTAACAGGCAGAGGAGTAGGTGTTTTTTACACCAATGTTAGCACAAACCGAGTAATGCACTGTGCTACACTGTTACAAAGGCTATGATGTTACTAGGTGATAGGGATATTTCAGCTCTATTATAATCTTATGGGACCACTGTTGTATATGCCTGCGGTCCCCAACCCCTGGGCTGTGGACCAGTACCAGTCTGTAGCCTGTTAGGAACTGGGCTGCACAGCAGGAGGTGAGCAGCGGGCAAGCAAGTGAAGCTTCATCTGTATTTACAGCTGCTCCCATCGGTGGCATCACCTCCTGAGCTCTGCCTCCTGTCAGATCATCAGCAGCATTAGATTCTCACAGGAGCGTGAATCCTACTGTAAACTGCACATGTGGGGGATCTAGTTTGCAGCTCTTTATGAGAATCTAATGCCTGATGATCTGAGGTGGAGCTGAGGCAGTGATACTAGCACTGGGGAGCAGCTGCAAATACAGATTATCATTAGCAGAGAGGTTTGACTGCACAATAAATGTAAAGTGCTTGAATCATCCCAAGACCATCCCCCTCGCCTGGTTTGTGGAAAAACACTCTTCCACGAAACCAGTCCCTGGTGCCAAAAAGGTTGGGGACCCCTGGTATATGCAGTCCTTTGTTGACTGAGATGTTGTTATGCAGTGGATGACTGTATTTAAGATGAAAATATCTGTCAATCAAGTACATGTGTACACATCGAGAGATACTTAAAAAAAGAAAAGAATTCTAGGTCAACATAGGCAATAAAACATACAGCTATTAGTGCTATGTTTTATCCTGAGTTTTGCTGAATTTGTCTTGCCTAGAAATTACATCATAAAGCCATTTCTCAATATATTGCCAATCAGGAAACTCTTGAAAATTACCCAATATGTCATTTCTGTAGAAGGAAAGTTAGTATTCCATGAGGTGTACAGATATTATCAAGAGAACTGTCCTGAATTTTGGTTCTGGTAAGTAGGCTTGAAGAACTGAAAACAATGTACAGTTAAAATCAGAGCGTAGGACATAGAGTGTGGAATAATCATCATCGGAGACTTGGAAGGGTTGGGGGCTGGGAGGGGGCTCAGGGATGAAAAATTCTTAATGGGTACAATGTACACTATTTGGGTGATGGTTACACTAAAAGCCCAGACTTCACCACTACACAGTAATATATCCATGTAACGAAACTGCACTCGTACCCCTTAAGTTTATACAAATAAAAAAGGAATAAAATCAGAATGTAAATGCCAAGAGATGAAATAGAGCAGAACTACCATACTGATGGTTTTACACCAAACCTAAAATGAAGCCAGGTTTTCATTAAACCGGCACCTTTGTTTTGTTTTATTTGGTTTCAAAGAGAAAGTTGTCCCTAAAAGACAGTATGCTTTCGATAAGTGTTGCAAAATGTCTGATGTAGCTTCAGTGTTTGAACTAAGACCAGGCCAGGTGATTTTGATTTTTTAATAAAAAGTTGGCCTGATTTGCAAAATGCATTTAAAACCTCTGAAAAGGAGGACTAAATCTTGCCAAATCTAATATCATAAATACCCAATGACATTATCTACCGTTGTTTTTCTTTTCTTTTTTTTCTTTCGTTTTTTCCCTGCATACTAATTTAAGAAAACAAGCTCAAAAAATAGAGTAAAACCTGAATTTAGACTACATTTAATTGCTTATGGGTAGATAACTTCCCTTACATCTAGATGAATTATTATATAATCTACACTTATCTCAGACTCAATATACTGTAATAAAATATATGTTCTTTTTCAAAACTCTATCATTTGCTGGTCATCTCTAGTTGCATTAAGAACAGTGTCACTCGTTGTGTTCCTCGTCTCGGCTGTCTTTGAGACATTGTTTTGATCACAGAATATTGTCAGAGCTACATCTAGAATAATTATGAGTCTGTCTCTTTTGTTTCCAGTACCAGGCTCACCCTCTCCCACTCTTCCCCCTGCAGTTTATGGTCAACTATGTTGGATAGTCCACGCACTTTTGTGATTTTGGGTCTCAAATCTAAAATCCGGCAATAGCTTTTTAAAGTATAGTCTTTTAATTATTCCCTAGAATCTCAATTTAGATTAATTAAAGAATTCAACTTTTCCCTGAGGTGTCCTGGGATATCTTCTCTTGCCTTTGTTTCCTGAGGAATAGTAGGTGTCTTGGAACATGGTGGGTGCTTCATGAATGTTTGTTGAATGAATGAATAAGCCACCACAAGCGTGTTAACTTACTTATGTGCCAAAGTGGTTTCATACAGAGTGGTTTCAACTATGAAGTAGCTCCAAGAAACAAAATGTAAGAATAATTTTTTAAAATTAATAGCTATGAGGGATTCCAGCCTCAACAGCTATACCTTTGTAGGAAGTCTAAGATTTGAAGAGAAATATTAGTCTAAGATTTGAAGAGAATATCAGGTTTTTCTAACACCCAGAGAGGGTCATCGATCAGATAATTTTTTTTAATATGGTAGGAAAAAAAGCCAATTCCACTGCTCCCTCAAAAAAAATCTGTAGGAAGAATGACCAGCTGTCTGCCAGAGATTTGTGTTCTACCCTCCACAGTGTGGAGTTATTTCAAGGAAGCAGCTGCCCAGCTAGCCCTCCCAGTTGTAGGTGGTACTGTATCACCAGTTCTCACCAGTGGGTAAGAGAACAAGAGCTACATCATGTCTGAACAAAGGTTAAGGAGTGGTATGCCTTTTCAATTCTATCTTTCATGACCAATTGACATCAGAGGACTGCAGGGCCCCCAACAAGTGCCAGGCAAACAAGGATCTCCTCTTTTTTAAAGGCTGAGTAATAGTTCATTTCAATGTGTGTGTATGTGTGTGTACATACACACAAGTTTCTTTATCCATTCGTATGTTCACTGACACTTAAGATGCTTCCGTATATTGGCTATTGTGAATAATGCTGCAATGAACATAGAAATACAGACATCTTTCCTAAATAGACTTTTATGGTGTTAGGCCACAGGAATTTTGGGGTATATTTGTTACATCTGCTAGTATTTCCCTAACTAATACATCATCTGATTCCTATGTACATATATTGATTCTGTAATAATATTGCATGTTCCTTACAATCTGGCAATGTGTCTCCTAAGTTTTTGTATTCACCACAACACTTAACATAGGGCTAAGCACATTGTTTTCAATTCATAAGCATCTATGTTTATAAAATTGTGAATATCAGATAAAATGATTGAAAGTTGTTTTGAGGGAAACTGTCTTCTATGAAATATCTCTTGCTGTCTTCTCAATACATAGAATAGTGATTTGAAAGTCATTTGATTTGATTGTTAGTTTTTTTTAATAAATAGACTTTATTTTCTAGAGAAGTTTTAGGTTTACAGAAAAATTGAGCAGAAAGAACAAAGAATTCCCATATACACTCTCTCCCTACCCCTTTCACGTATAGTTGTCCCTTTTGTGTTGTACATTCTATGTTTTGTTTTTTTTTTATTTTGAGAATGGAAATGACAGGGACTGGAATGGTTTTTGAGGCCAAGAACTTAAATATACATATATTTCTTATCTGCACAAATCTGTGAGTTACATGTGAAATTTTGTTAGGTGTATATAATGCGCAATGATCATCAAGTCAGGGTATTTAGGATGTCCCTCACCTGAGTACAATACATTTTTGTTTAGTGTAGTCACCCTACTCTGTACCATATATTGAATTTATCCTTTATATCTTACTATATGTCTGTATGCTTTAACCCACTTGTCTTCATCCTACAGGCTTGCACCACCATGCCCGTCTAACTTCTATTTTTAGGAGAGACGAGTCGGTCTCATTCTTGCTCAGGCTGGCCTTGAACTCCTGAGCTCAAGCAATCCTCTTGCCTCGGCCTCCCAGAGTGCTGGGATTACAAATGTGAGCCACCATGCTCAGCTGTATATTATCTTTTTGATGTGCTGATAGATTCAGTTTGCTAGTATTTTCTTGAGGATTTTTGCATCTGTGTTCATCAAGGATATTGGCCTATAGTTTTCTTTTTTTGTTGTGTCCTTGTCTGGTTTTAACATCACAGTGATGCTGATCTTCTAGAATGAATTGGAAAGAATGAGTTTCCTCCTCTCTGATTTTTTGTAACAGTGTCAGGAGGATTGATGCTAGTTCTTCTAGCATTTGGTAGAACTTGGCTGTGAATCCATTGATCCTGGGCTTTGTCTTTTTAATAATAGTTATTCTGACTACCTCATTGAGGTTTTAATTTGCATTTCTCTGATGATTAGTGATGTGGAACATTTCTCATATGTTTATTTTTCTAGTTCATCAGTGTATAATTGTTCATAATAGTCTCTGAAGATCTTTTATATTTCTGTGCTATCAGTTGTAATGTCTCTTTTTTTATTTCTGATTTTGCTTAATTGAGTCTTCTCTCTCCTTTTCTTGGTTAGTTTAGCTACAGTTTATTAATTTGGTTTATTTTTTTGAAGAACCAACTTTTTGTTTCATTGATCCTTTGTATTTTATTTTTATTCTCTATTTCATTTAGTTGTGCTCTGATCTTTATTATTTCTTTTCTTATGCTAATTTGGGGTTTGGTTTGTTCTTACTTTTCTTGTTCTTTGAGGTGTACTGTTAGATTGTTAATTTGTAATTTTTTTACTTTTTCAATGCAGACATTTATTACCATAAAATTCAATCTTAGTACTGCTTTTACTGTATCTCATAGGTTTTGGCATATTGTGTTTCCTTTTTCATTTGTTTCAAGAAATTTTAAATTTCCATCCTAATTTGTTCATTGACCCAATGGTCATTCAGGTGTACATTGTTTATTAATAATTTCCACATATTTGTATAATTTCCAAAGTTTCTCTTGGTATTGATTTCTAGTTTTATACCATTGTGATCTGAGAAGATACTTGGTGTGATTTCAGTTTTTTAAAAAATTAAGACTTGTTTTGTGGCCTAACATGGAATATTATGATAATATCCTGGATAATATTCCATGTGCTGAAAACAATGTATATTCTGCTATAGTTGGATGGAGTATAGGGAATCCTGCAGTACTTTTGGGTTCAGCCAGCGCAGTTCCGCTGCAGTCCTCTTGGTGGACTCTGAGGAGTGTCAACAGGAGCTCCTGCAATGTGGAGATACAGGGCTGTGGTTCCCAGGGCAAGATGCAGTCCATGACAACTGTACTCCTAAAATGGCATGCTACCACAGCTGGTCAGGTCCCAAAGGGTGTGAGTGACCAAGCACAAGTTCCCTGTCTGATGCAATGCCCTCCTGGGGTCTTTAAATCACTGCCTGTGCTAGTGTCATGGTTTGTTTGGGCAGAGGAGCTTTCCTACGGTTTGGATCACAGCAGTCTGTGGCAGGAATGTGGATTACTGAAGTCCTATCGCCCTTTCCCTGCAACACCAAGCCCCTCCAGGCTCCTGGCCAATCTTATTTGAGCTAGCCGCTTGCTTCTTTCTTCTTGCGTGCCTCAAATGTTTTCCTGTGGGTTCTCCATTGGACTCCAGTGTTCTCTCCTAGATGTTCTATTTGAGGTATGATTGTCTATTCATAATTTTGGTTTCTCTTTCTGGAGAGGTTGGGTGTCTGATGTCTCTAGTCAGCTGTCTTGAACTGGAATTGCATTCTGTGGGTTTTGACAAATATATAATCACAGGTATCAACCATTATAGTATCCTACAGCATAGTTTTGCTGTCTTAAATGTCCTCTGTGCTCCATCTGTTCAGACTTTCCTATGCATATCATTTTTAAGCAAAGCTATACTGCATATACTAATTTTGCATCCTGCTTTTTTCAATTAATATTACATAATAAATATTTTTTCATGTCAGCAAAACTTTTTACTTTTTTCCTTTTATTATTTTTGATTAACACGTAATAATTGTAGATATTTATGGAATAAAGTGTGATATTTCCATACATGTATACAATGTGTAACGATCAAATCAGGGTAATTGGCATACCCATTACCTCAAGCATTTATCATTTCTTTCTAGGGGGAACATTCAAAATATGCTCTTCTAGGTATTTAAAAATATTCAATACATTGTTGTTGGTTATAGTCACCTTATAGTGCTATAGAACACTAGAACTTATTCCTTCTGTCTAGTTGTACTTTTGTATCCATTAACCAAAATTCGGCTATCCACATGTACCCCTACACTTCCCTGCCTCTAGTAACCACTATTCTACTTTCTACTTCTATGAGATCAACTTTTTTAGCTTCCACATATAAGTAAGAATATGTGGAATTTATTTTTCGATGCCTGGCATATTTCACTTAACATGATGTCCTCCAAGCTTATCCATGTTGCTGTGGATAAGAGAATTTCATTCTTTTTAAATGGCTAAATAGCATTTCGTTGTGTGTGTATATATATTTCCTTTCTTGATTCTTTTTCTTTGGATATATACCCAGTAGTGAGATTGCTAGATCATATGGTCATTCTATTTTAGGTTTTTTATGGAACCTCCACAGTGTTTACTATATTGGCTATGCTAATATACATTCCCCATAGGGTATAAGACTTTTCCTTTCTCCACATTCTTGCCAGCATTTGTTATGTTTTGTTTTTTTGATAATAGCCATTCTAACTGGGGTGAGATGATATCTCATCGTAGTTTTGATTTGTATCACTCTGATGATGACTGATGTTGAGCATTTTTTCATATACCTGGTGGCTATTTGTATATTTTCTTTTGAGAGATGTCTATTCAGCTCATTTGTCCATTTTTAAATTGTATTATTTGAATTTTGATGTCGAGTTCTTTTTATGTTCTGGATATTAAGCCCTTGTCTGATGAATAGTTTCAAGTATTTTCTCTCACTCTGTGGGTTGCCTTTTCATTTTGTTGATTGTTTCCTTTGCTGTGCAGAAACTTTTTAGTTTACTATAATCCCATTTGTCTATGTTTTGCTTTGGTTGCTTGTACTTTTGAGATCTTCTCCATAAAATCTTTGTCCAAACCAATGTCCTGAATCATTTCCCCTATGTTTTCTTTTATCGGGATTTCGGGTTTTATATTTAAGTCTTTAATTAATCCATTTTGGGTTGATTTTTTTGTATATAGTTAAAGATAGGGCTGATTTCTAGGTTCTCTATTCTGTTCCATTGGTTTATGTGTCTGTTTTTACGCCAGTACTATGCTGTGTTGGTTACTATAGCTTTGCAGTGTATTTTGAAGTCTGATAGTGTGGAGCACTCAGATATATAAGGCAAATATTAGTAAATCTAAAGGGAGGGATAGAAGGTCCTATATCTTTTAGTGGGGGCATCTGTGCTCAGTCCCATGCTTTGTCCTTTTTGCTTAGGATGGCTTTGACTATTCAGGGGCTTTTGCGGTTCCACACAAATTTTAGGATTGTTTTCTCTATTTCTGTGAAGAATGTCATTGGTATTTTGATAGGGATCGCATTGAATTTGTAGATCACTTTTGGTAATATGGTCATTTTCACAATATTGATTCTTCCAATCCATTAATGTGGGACGTCTTTACATTTGTGTGTGTGTGTGTCTTCTTCAATTTGTTTCATCAGTGTTTTGTAGTTTCACTTGCAGAGATCTTTCACCTCCTTAGTTAAATTTATTGGTAGCTATTGTAAATGGGATTCCCTTCTTGATTTCTTTTTCTGCTAGTTCTTTGTTGGTGTATAGAAACGCCACTGAATTTTGTATATTAACTTTGTATCCTGCAATGTTACAGAATTTGTGTATCAGTTCTAAGAGTTTTTTGGTAGAACTTTTAGAATTTTCAATGTATAAGATCATGTCATCTGCAAACAGAGACAATTTGACTACCTCCTTTCCAATTTAGATGCCCTGTATTTCTTTCTCTTGCCTAATTGCTCTGGCTAGGACTTCCAGCATTATATTGAGTAGGATTGGTAAAAGTGGGCATCTTTATCTTGTTTATAAGTATTTAGCTATTTGCTTATTAGTCATTAAACCTCCTTATGCTTCAGGTTCTGGTAAGTGAAAGGACTTGAGGGCATAACCACTAAAGCTTCAATCAGCTTTAAAATTTTATGGATCCCTGATTCTCTTTTCCTAATGTGAGGAAACAGAAGCAGGTTGTATCAGAAAAAAATTGGTTATGATCTATGATATATTGGTTGCAAAAATGGCCCCAATTCTCCACTTCACCCCCCATATCCATACTCATTGCAACGTGACTTTGAATTTCCTCCCATCAAGAGGTAGAGTCTATTTCCCTACTCCTTGAATCTGAGTTGGCCCTACCACTTGCTTTGGTCAATAGAATGTGCAGAAGTGAAGCTGTGCCCAGTTCTGAGCCAGGGCTCAAGAGGCCATGTGCATTTTCCCTTTCTCGCACTAAACTTTGCCACTGCTTGAGAATCAGCCTACTGGAGGATGAGAGACCATAACAGCAGTGCTGATTCAGCCCAGGTGTAGCCAAAGCTTTCAGCTCAGCCAAAATCAGCCACGCCAACGCAACCAGGCTTGCCCTGGATCACAGTGAGCCTAGCTGAGACCGGAAGAACCATCCAATCACCAGCAGAAACTTGAACTAAGTAAATGTTTATCATTTAAAGCCATTGAATTATGTAGTTTTTCATTATGCAGCATGATTGTGACAGATGGCTGAGGCATAAGCCTTTAAAACATTTTTACATACCTTGCACTTGCCCTTACTCTTTTTAAAAATAATTTATTTTTTAATTGATAAATAATAATTGTATATATCTTTTGTTCTTATTCTTGAGAATTCAAATGGGGTGCTATTTTCTTCTACCAGTCCGATATCTCACTTGAAGGCATTTGGTCCTGAAGGCATTACACAGTAACAACTTTATGATTGAAGTGATCTTTTCTTCCCATCTCTCCTACACCAGAGATGCTCCTTATGTATTCCCTATCTTGGTAGATATAGTACTACAACTCTCTCAAGTTGCCAACCAGAAAAAAATCTTGAAGACATACTTAATATTTCTTCTTCCTCCCCACTGCCTCCCTGCCCCTTCTACACTGCGGCTGTCTTACTTGAAGCCTTCAGTCTCTTGCTTTAGAAAAGTTACGTTAACTTTCTAGTTGAACTCTCTTAGTATAAGCTCTCCCATAAGCTAAGCTTGGGAGCCTGAGGAAAAAAAGTGGACATACTCTCAAACTTTCCATAGAGAAAATAAGTCTATCTCATTGAAAACTTGATTTAACTATCCAAAGTACATAAGATCAGCTGTGTACAATATAAAACACAGGTCACCATTTTATTGAGTCTGCAATACATACAAAAATCTTTAAAATCTTAGCAATACAGAAAAGAGAAACCAATCATCACTACATCTAAATAATTTGCTTTGCTAAAATATTATTTTCTTGGGGGAACCTAACTACTTGTTGGGAAATAGAATGAACAAGTTAATTAATCATGGCACTGAAATCGCTTTTAAATAAAGTTTTTGTTTATTGTCCAGTGCCTGGCACATCCAGACACTCAGCAAATATTTGTTGTTGTTCTTTTGTTTCATTTTAATCAGCAGTGCTTAATGTCGGAATTTCACAAGTGTTGGTGGAATGACATGTATGTGTTGCATTGAATTCCATACTTGGGTTCCATAAATATTTTCACATACTGATGTGTGTAATCAAAGCGAGATGTTTACACTGACACATGGTTTTTCTTTACATCAGAACTAGAAACAGCCACGTTATTTTGTTGCTTTATGAAAAGTACAGTTCAGTGTGTGAACATCAGCCTCTGTTTTCAAAGACTGGAAAAGTTACAGAATGAAAAATCGTCTGTGGTTGTTAAGACAGATGCTGGGCTTACAGCACAAGTAAAACGGATTTTGTGGCTGGCACCTAATTTTTGGTGAAGATCAAAAGGATGAAAAGAAAATCTACCCACTGCTGGAAAAAGGAATCTGGGGCCTCTCTGATCATCATCAAAGTTTTGACCAGATACAGCAGTCTTACTGGGAAAGAGTCTTTTGGTGCAGGGGCTCAAAAATGTGAAACGCCATCAGGACCACCTGGAGAGCACCTCGATCAAAAACCAACAGATTCTCCAGCTTGACGCTGTCATAGGGCCCAGGTACCTGTAGTCTTTAAAAGCTGACCAGCTGATTCCAATAGCCAGACATTTTCAGGCTTGAATGTAAGATAGTAGCTACAATCTTTTTGTTGGTGGTGTTTTTTTGTTGTTCTTTTTTGTTGTTGTTGTTAAGGTCAGTGCTAATTTCCTGATTTATGAAGCCTCTGGGTGAAAATTTTTGAAGAAATGGCATTATAGTAATACTCTTTTAAAAAGATATATTAGAAAAAGGCATGGAAGACAGGTTCAGTTCTCCACCCTGAAGATGGAATTTTTTTGGTTAAGAAACTATATAGGCCCCTGCTTATGCCAAATTTATATTATAAACCTTGAACACCAAACATTTCTCTATTTAACCAGAGGAAAAATCATTTATTTTGGTGATTACAATTTTGGTTGTCTTTATATTGGTATCTGGGCATATTTCTTATGATAAGAGATGTTATGAAAATGTCTTGCAAAAGTATTATTCTTGTCACCTCATAAGGTTTATTTGCAATGCCATGTTGTTTATTTTGTATTGAAAGTAAAAAACTCCTTTTTTAGCCAGTAAGCTATCAGCTGTGACAGTTAACTGAAAAAAGGGAGAATTCCTGAAAGGGAAGGGAAAAAATGAATCCTTTCTGGGAAAAGTTGGTTTGAAAACAACTTCTAAAAACTCAATAATTTCTCTAGGGACAGAGGGTTGAATTTTGTCAAAACATTGGCTGCCTTCATTTAAAAAAAAAATCAGCTGCCAAAGTTTCTGCTAAAACCACTGAGTGCTGTCAAGAATCAACCAGATGGCAGCCTACCTGCCTTGATGAAACTGAAAAGTGAAAACAACATGTGAGTGGGAACACATGCAACAGAAACAGCTCTTCAACATGCCTGTTTCTACTTGAGCACTTTTAAAAGGAGCAAATATATGCAGGGCCACAGCCTAAGTTTAATGCATCTTTTAATGATGTTTTGAAACAAGTATAAATTCCCAAAAGATAATCCATTGGATAAATCAAGAATAAAAGGCAGAGTTTGATCTTTGGTATGAAGTAAAGTTGAGTTTCAATTATCTGGCAAAATGCTTCTCTAATGAGAAGCTACTTTGTACCACACTGACAGGTGTGGAACATTACGCGGTTGCTACTAAAACTGATATAGAACAGTTCCTTGGTTCTTTGAAGATGTATTTTTCTTCATTTAGTTAACATATTTGAATACTTACTGTGTGCTAGATGCTAGGGGTACAAGAACAGATAGATTCCTACCCTCATTAACCTTTTGATTTAGATCAGGGATCAGCAAACTATATGGCCCATGGGCCAAATATGGCCTGTCAGCTTTTCAGTAAATAAAATTGTATTCAGACACAGTCATGCTCACTTGTTTACGTGATATCTAGGGCTGCTTTAGCACTACAGTGGCAGAGTCAGTAGCTGGGGCAACAATTGCGTTGTCCTTAAAGCCTAAAATACTTACTATCTGACCCTTTACAGGAAAAATTTGCTGACTCTGGTCTAAGTTCTTTCTGAAGTAGTAAATCTAAGTGGAGAAGTAAAGAAGAGACAAAAATAGCAAGCTCATACATTAAAAAAAATCACAATGTCATACATATGGTAGATACTAAAAGATACTGATTTTAATTAGATAGGAAGTGTCTTTTACTGGCTAGCTCAAATAATTATAAAACCATGTTAATCAGTGTAAGGCCACATACTTGATATTTGTGTGGTACAGTAATCTTCTCTCTAATGATTAGAATCTAGTCTATGAATACAGAAAACCATAAACACCAGGGAGCTATGCTGCCAATTCATGGTGTTTGTCATAAGGAGTACAGGTTGAAAGAACATGACTTAATGCAAAATTTTCAAGATGGCAGAACAAATAACTTAAAATATGTCCCTTCCAATTTTTTTTTTTTTTTTTTTAACAGATGAGGTCTTGCTATGTTGCCAGGCTGGTCTCCAACTCCTGGGCTCAAGCAATTCTCCTGCCTTAGTCTCATGAGTCGCTGGGATTATGGTGCATGTCACCAAGCCTGGCTGGTATGTTCCTTTCTAATGATGGCCTCATAGTGTCTTTTTTGGGTCAGACTGAGAAAGAAGTGTTGGGGAAGAGCAATGAGAGATAAGAAAGAGATTGCAACCAAACTGGCAGCAACTCTAAGATAGTCTTTCTGCCCGGTGGGGGTGTCTCATGTCACAGCCAGATTGCTACCCCCTTGGAAGCTGTTTTAATTGAGAAATTCAAGATTCTTATCTTGTGAGATAGAATTCAGGGAAAGGGTATAGTTCCAGTTCTGTATTATTAAACTGCTAGTTTAAGAATCT
Organism: Indri indri; assembly: GCA_004363605.1. Lineage (NCBI taxonomy): Eukaryota > Metazoa > Chordata > Mammalia > Primates > Indriidae > Indri > Indri indri. The sequence continues at coordinate 479 of RJWJ010003080.1, read as the reverse complement.
CCAACATTGCCCTGATAACTTTGAGCCACATGGGGAGATCTTGCATCTGACCTTGGGCTGTGAAGTGGAGGCATCACCAAGGAGGATGTGGGACTTTAAGTGAATTTCTTTTCTGCATTTGATGATAAATCCATCACCACCTTCATGTTGCCATGACAGCACCTATGGAAGCCCACACCCTGGGAGGCATAAAGGTGGTGACTAGCTTTTTATTTTAACTTCTGACTAGTGGAGAAATGCTGGGGTTCTTCCAGCTTCTGGAAATTGGGGCTAAAGATATTCCTGTACTGCTTATATCACAGATAGAGGCTAAGCTTACTGCATATGCACAATTTGCCTAATGATACGTTTTAAAGTAACTTGGAAAAATGGCCTCAGTGGCAATGCTTTGGGTTGGGAGAGAAAGTGAGAATGAACAACTCTTAATTTTATTAAATCGTCAAAGGATGCCAGATCTCATTTTCTTCAATTAAATGAGT
>RJWJ010003079.1:71067-90904 GCA_004363605.1 Indri indri | reverse complement strand
ACGCGGGAGGCTGAGGCGGGAGGATCGCTTGAGTCCAGGAGTTCTGGGCTGTAGTGCGCTATGCCGATCGGGTGTCCGCACTAAGTTCGGCATCAATATGGTGACCTCCCGGGAGCGGGGGACCACCAGGTTGCCTAAGGAGGGGTGAACCGGCCCAGGTCGGAAACGGAGCAGGTCAAAACTCCCGTGCTGATCAGTAGTGGGATCGCGCCTGTGAATAGCCACTGCACTCCAGCCTGGGCAACATAGCGAGACCCCGTCTCTTTTGCTGCCCCCTCCTTTGACTTAGAGCACCTTTGCAGATTAATGTTTCCAAATTCAAGGAAAATGTCTCCAAATTTAAGGAAAGTTTGCCTCCTTCTGTGTTCATACGTATTTAGGAGTTTACTAATGTATGCATTAAAAATAGAAAATATATTATTGGGCTTTAAGTTTGGCTCCTTCTTTACGCTATTCCATTTGTCCTATATTTTACGTTTCTTTTGGGGTTAAAGCTCACCGGTTGGCTTAGGCTTCTTGGGGACTTGTAGCCACCTCATCGCTGACCCCTACTGGAGCATAGTCAAAAACGTCTCGGCGAAAAGCTGTAATCACCCTCAGCACCGACAGGGGCTGCTCGTTTACTCACAACCAGTTGGAAAAAATGGCCGCCCGGCAACGCAGCAAAAAGTACGTTCTCTTAAGAATTCCCGACTTCTTCCCGCGGCGGTCCAGTATGCTGTTCTCGGTTACCACCACTATTTCCTTTCACTGACCTGACCTTCCCTCCCCACGTCCTGCCGCGGTTGTCACCTCCTTTCACCCCTGTCCGGTTAAGGTTTTTGCTTTTGAATGTTGCGGACGGAAGACAGGCTAATCCAGTCTTTCACCCGAATCCTTATGTTCTGCTCGTGTACAGGTAGGGCTGACCTCTGGCGAGGGACTCCGCTACTCTCTTCTTGTAGGAAAAAAAAATCATCTAAGCGGAGCCCACAACGCCCTTGTGATATCAGAAGTGAGGGGCCAGCGAAACAGAATGCCACCGCCCCCTTGCTTCTGTCACCCTCGCATTGCCTGAAGCGAATGGCACGCAGACTCAGAACGTTAGGGACGCAACTGAAGCACAGGGGGGTTAGAGAAGGCACTCCTGGGCCTGGGTCTTCAACCCAGTGTTAATGAAAGCAAAAACCTCTGCATCCCCCACTGAGCCATATTAGTGCTGTCATAGCGCTATCTCATTTTTAAAAGAAGTAAGTGAATCAAGTATGAAAGAAGACACTTGAAATTTTTCAGAAGTTCTTGGTGGCCTGTGATTAAAAATCTTTGTGAAAAAACTGTCTTGGAGGGTTCCATGTCAAATTCAGGCATTTTAGGGGCATTGGAAACTGGTCAAGCATTTACATCAGTCTTAACATTATTCTGATAATCTATTGGGAATTTCTTTTTTATTTTTTTAGAGATAGGATCTCGCTCTGTCACCCAGGCTGGAGTGCAGTGGTGCGATCATAGCTCACTGCTGCCTCCAACTCCTGGGCTCAAGCAATCCTACCTCAGCCTCCTGAGTAGCTGGGACTACAGGTGGGCACCACTGCACCCCACTACTATTGAAAATTTAAAGACTCCAAGCACTAAACACAGATTTTCATTATTATCTATAAAACGAAAAAGGAAAGAGACAATATACTAAACTTTTCATAAAGCTAATTGTATTCAATTTTCTTTTCGTTTAATGCTTATTGCATTTTGAACAAAGATAACCGTAAGAAAAGACCTCATTTTTCCTGTTGTTGTTTCTGGGTCTGGCTTCTTCAATGAATGGCATAAATTTTATTCCTGTTCTTCAGGACAACTTTTCAAGAATTTGAAAATCACCTTTCAATTAATGCATTTTTACTAAATGGAAATACGTGGAGATGCTGTTTAAAACATACACACACACACCTTTGCCCTCTCTCCACCCCCCAAAATAGGAGACAAAATACTTTTGGCATGTTTCATTTGTTTTTCATTAAATGGATCCCTGAATTTGGCCCAAGATGACTTAGCTGGGGATGTAAGGACTGCGTTTCAGTAGCTTCCTCTGTTAGCCCTGGGGTTCCTACTACCCTCCAACCTCTGGGAGAACTTCCCAGCTTTGTGGAACTGAGGTGTGACAGGCAGCGTGATCCCCCTCCCTAAAGATGTCTATGTGCTCACCAATTGAGAAATATACATAGGCCTTGGAAGCTCAAAATTCCAGGAAAGGGATTCTTCCCTAGAGCCTCCAGAAGGAATGCAGCCCGGCTGACCCATTTGGTACTTCTGACTTCCAGAACTCTAAAATAACAAATTTGTGTTGTTTAAGACTCTCAATTTGTGCTGAATTGTTACAGCAGGAATAGAAAAGTAATACATGGGAAGAATCAAGCTTAGTCTGTACCTGACAAAACTCTGTGAGGTCAGATCAGAAAGGAATCATTTCAGTCACTGTCTTCTTTAACATACTTCTACTTTTTTAAAAAATGTTTTATATTGAACACATTTTTACATTAATACTTTTTCCCTATGTGTGTGTGTGTGTGTGTGTGTGTGTGTGTGTGTGTGTGTTTTGGCCATAGTTTTATTTTAAGCTTTTAATTGTGTTTAGGGTGAGGGTTAGTGTAGAATACTTTTTACATACAGTGACTTTAAAGTTTTGTGTATTCAAATTTATTAATCTAATCCTTTATAGTTTCTGCTTTTGGTGTTTTGCTTTGAAGGATCTCACCCATGCCAAAACCATATAAATATTCACATAAATGTTTATGACTTTTTATCTTTTAGAGTATACATGATTCAAAAAATAACGGTTTGTCCAAAACAATGCTTTTTTTTCCTAAACACTAAATTTGTTTACCATTAGTATTAGAACTATTAAAAGAAAAACTTTAGACAAATTAAATTTATCAGAGTTTATTTGAGCAAAGAATGATTCAAGAACAGGACAGTATTCACAGCCACAAGAGGTTCAGAGAGCTCCACATTGTGGGCAGGAAGTATTTTTAGGCAGAAAAGGGAAGTGAGGTACAGGAGGAGCTTGATGGATTACAGCTCAGCGTTTGCCTTTTTGGACATGGTCTGATCAGTTGGCAGCCTGTGATTGGCTGGAGCTTGCTGCTGTGATCAGTTCAGACTCAAGCATTTGTTACAAGAATATATTTCTAATTGGGCTTTCAATTTGTTTACATACTAAGTTAGGTTGCAGTTCAATATTTAGGGACTCAAGATACAGTGACAGCCTTAGGCCAAATTTAATTTAACAGAACCCTTACTTTTGTATTTAATACATTTGCTTAAATTTGCATATTTTTTGTGTTATTTATCGTATACAACAAACTACTCCAAAATTTAGAAGTTTGAAATAACAGTCACTTTATTATATTTCATGATTTTGGGGTTCAGGAATTTGGGCAAAGCTCTGCTGAACAATTCTTCTGCTCCAGGTGATGTTAACTGTGGTATTCAGTTGGTAGCTGGTCTAACATGGAAGGTCCAAGATGACTTAATTCACATGCCTGTGACTTGACAGGGTTGGATATAAAGCTGGGCTCAGACATGCTCCTCTCTGTCTCCATGTAGTCTCAAGGCCTCTCTGCAGCAAGTTAGTTGTTAGAAATCTTACATAGTGACTCAGGCTTTAAGAGACCAAGTTGAAAGCTACCAGTCTTCTTAAAGGATAAAGCCCAAAATAGCATAGAATCACTTCTCTCTGCTGTGCTTTATTGGCCAAAGCAGTCATATGCCAACCTAGATTGAAAGGTAGGGAGAGAACAGAAACTATTCCGCGGGCGTTAAAGCATGTGTGGCCTTTTTAAATTGCTACCATACCTATCTTTTTCTTCCTCTGCATTGAAATCAGGTTTTGCGGTGTTGGCTAGGCTGGTCTCAAACTCTTGGGCTCAAACAATCCTCCTGTCTCAGCCTCCCTAGGAGCTGGGATTACAGGTGCATGCCACTGTGCCCAGCTCATGTACCTATCTTTTAACTTTGTTTTTTTTCTGTTTGTTTTTTAACTTTGCGAGATATGTCATATATATGAAAGTGTGCATAAGACATATATGTGATGTAAGCTTAAAGAATTTATAAAGCAAAAAACTATGTAACTAGCATTTAGAAATAGAATTTGATCTGCATCCCACAATCCCTTGCCCAAATACTCCTCTCTCAGACATAACCCATTCAGAATTCTGACTTTGTGACATTATCTTCTTGTTTTTTATGGTTTTAATATCTACACATGCATCCTGAAATTACTATTTGAACAGTGTTGACTGCTAGAAAGTTCTTCTTTATATTAAAACTTAATCTGTTACTCTAAAATTAGCACTTGCTTTAACCCTTGGGGTTACAAATAACAAATTTAGCATCATTTTCATCCATAAGAATTTCAATTATTTCCTGTGTTACTTGGTTTCAATCCCATCTCATTTCACTATTCTATTTGTCCAATTTGTATAACTTTCTTGGAAAATACGATTCCCCAGTATAGGATAAAGTACCTCTGGTTTGCTATCTAAGCACAGGACTAAAAAAATCCCATCTCTCATTCTAGATCCCAAATTTCTATTGATTGGTGACGGCCAAACACAATGATGCCTAATGCTGAGCTTATGAGACTAGACTATGTCATATAAAACAGTGCCTAGGGCTTAATTTATGGCTATTGAATGAATATATGGAAGAATAAAAAAGCCTTGTTAAAATACGCAGACCAGAATATGGCAGAATAGGGAATTCCTAGTTTCTGTACCTCTACAATAGCAAGAAATAAGTGGCAAAACTGTCAGAATCAACTTTGTTTTGAATTCTGAAATCTCATTAAAAAATTACAACCAGAGAAATGGTTAATGAAGAAAAAACTGCTGAATTTTGGTAGGAAAGCTATGTAGCTTTTTAACTTACCCTGTTATCATTTCCTACTTCCCAATTTGGCAGTGGCCTTGAAAACAGAGCTCACGTTTCTTAAGCAAGGTGCTGGTAGCAGAGGGAACAGTACAGACCTTATTCTCCAAGAATTGTGGTTGTGTATTTTGATTTGCCTGGTGATTCCATAGGATCAGCTTAAGGGCTTTCCTCCCCTCCCTTTTTTTCCCCCAGGGCTGGGGATGCTTTATGGACAGCATTTGCTGGAAACATTTAGATGCAAATGTATTAGCTGCTACCACCTGGTGCAAGAAATAACACTCAGGGTAAGAAATGGACCCAAAGCCTGAAATTCCTTGGCAGATAAGGGCTGTGTAAGGCTCTGGTATATTTCAAGGAATCTGGAAGCCTATACAACACACCTGCCTAGGGCAGGAGAGCTGCTCAGAAAAGACATGAGAAGACCCTAACCTCTTACTTCTGGCTGCTGTTCAGACCCTAAGCAAGAAGGAAGTTGAAGGCTAAGGCAGAGTTGTAAACCTCCAGGCTAAATGTTGAAGAAATGCTCTGACGGAAACCAACCTGCCAAGTGAGGGAGAGTTCTTTTCTTTGTTTGGTTGATTGGTTCTACAGTTAAGAAAATGCCTGTCAAATTTTCAGTGGACTGTGTTGTTCTGATGAAATGGAGAGTTCAGTGACCACAAACTACAAAGAGTAAAGACAGCGACATTAGTTCACAAGTTCACAAACAACTACAATAAGCAATAAAAACAAACACTGGGAGTGTGAGGAAATCAATTTCCAGAGATGCTACATTATAAAGCTAAAAATGACCAATTTTCAACAAAAAAATTATAAGCATGCAAAGAAACAAGAATTATAGCAGAAAAAAAGGAAATTATAGAAACTTTCCATGAGGAAGCCCAGGCAGTGGACTTACAAGACAAAGTTATTTATCTATCTATCTATCATCTATCTATCTATTTATTTTTTTATTTTGAAACAGAGTCTTACTCTGTTGCTCAGGCTAGAGTGCCACCACGTCAGCCTAGCTCACAGCAACCTCAAACTCGTGGGCTCTAGTGATTCTCCTCCCTCAGCCTCTGGAGTAGCTGGGACTATAGGTGCCAACACCACACCCAGCTAATTTTTTCTATGTTTAGTAGAGAGGGTCTGGCTCTTGCTCAGGCTGGTCTCCAAACTCCTGACCTCAAGCCATCCTTCCGCCTCAGCCTCCCAGAGTGCTAGGATTACAGGCGGGAGCCACAGCGCCGGGCTGGAGACGTCTCAAAGAACTAAAAACAGAACTGTCATTCAATCCAGCAATCCTGCTACTGGGTACCTACCCAAATGAATGCAAATCGTTATATAAAATAGACACCTGTACTTGTACGCTTATTGTGGCGTTATTTACAATAGCTAAGCCATGGAGTCAACCTAACTGCATCAAGGGATGATTGGATAAAGAAAATGTGGTATATATATGAAGACAACCCAACCACAAAAAAGAATGAAATCATGTCTTTTGCAGCACATGGACTGCACTAGAGGCCATTACCCTAAGTGAAATAACTCAGAAACAGAAAGCCAAATACCCATGTTCTCACTCATAAGTGGGAGCTAAACAATGGCTATGCATGGACATACAGTGTGGAAGAATAGATATCTGAGACTTCAAAAGATGGGGGTGTACAAGGGGGGTGAGGGATGAAAAATTACCTACTGTGTACAATATACACTATTGGGGCGACGGACACATAAAAGCCCAGTTTTCACCATTATGCACTATATCCATGCAGCAAAACTGCAATTGTACCCTCTAAATTTATATATTAAAAAAAAACCCAGAAAGGATGGAATTTAGTAAGTGAAGTTCCCTTGTAATCTTTACACTTATCTTGACCTACTTCTCCCCTTATGTACGTTCTTGCACGTACGTTGTGAGGCCCATTTCCCTTGACAGACAAGGTAGAAGCAAGTATGAGTTAGTCTATGGGTTGTTTGTCTCACGTAAAACTGAAATTGTTATCCTGCTCTTATCCATCTGGGGCCCTAAGGCGAGAGTTTTGCTATAAAGTACTTCGGTTTTTGTTTTTTAAAGAAACATTTGAGGATTGTCCCTTTCAATATGGAGTCTTCACATGGGCTGCATTTATGCAAAATATTTAGGCATTCTGGGAATACCTTCGAAGCCAACCTTAGTATGGTTTATGTACAATTAAACCTCTCACTTTTACACTTTTGAGTCAACTTGGCTCCCAGTCTTTCCTAAACCTTCCAAATGGTTTATTTCATGTTTTGGGCTATTCTGTATGCTGTATGTGCTGTAGCCATTTTTGCACATACAATTCCCCGGTTATCTGAATTGGCAACGGTGCCCTTTCTGCTCAGGGTCTCCCTCTGCTGGTCGGAAGTTCGATTGCCACCAGCTGTAGCCCGCAGGCTCTAAGGTCTCCCTGCAGCGCCTTCAGACGCCGGACGCAGTGGCGCGCGCCTGTAGTCCCAGCTACGCGGGAGGCTTGAGGCAGGAGGATCGCTTGAGTCCAGGAGTTCTGGACTGCAGTGCGCTATGCCGATCGGGTGTCCGCACTAAGTTCGGCATCAATATGGTGACCTCCCGGGAGCGGGGGACCACCAGGTTGCCTAAGGAGGGGTGAACCGGCCCAGGTCGGAAACGGAGCAGGTCAAAACTCCCATGCTGATCAGTAGTGGGATCGCGCCTGTGAATAGCCACTGCACTCCAGCCTGGGCAACACAGTGAGACCCTGTCTCCTTTTGAGTTCTCACCTTTATTAAAGTATGTTTTCTTCCCACGGATCTTTAACAGAACAGATAGTGCTGCATTTACATTCTAGCACGACTGCTTTCCTCGCTACACCGTGAATCCCCCCAGTGGGGAATCTTGGCTTATTTTCATTTTTACCTTACTTCACCATTGTCTAGTGAAACACTTGCATATTCAGGTTGTCCAGCGTTTCTGAAGCACCAATTGTATACGAGGTACTACGCTGAGTCTCGGGGATACAAAGACCGCGGTCGGATGAGCATTTTACAATACGGCGCACAGTGCTCCTTCGGACAGCAGGACCCACCAAAACAGGAACTCCTGTTTGAGGGTTCCTCTTGATCGCTGAGGGTAATCTTAGGAGGAATCAAACAGCTCCGCTTTGTTACATCTCAAAATTTTACACGTCGAAGTAGCCTAGCGGGCAGGGGTCGTTGCTCTTCTACGCTGCGTCCTACAGCCTACCTGGGGAAATCCTCCTTGTAATTGCCTCGAAAATTGTTACGACCAGCAGGGGTCACTGTGGAGGCAAGCTCGAGTCCCAAAACACAAGGGTGCAAGGTGTCCAGATTAGTCCACAAGGTTTAACGAAGGAGTTCAGTTTCAAGAGAATAGTTTGGATCGATTTCGAATTGTTTTGGTACAAAGAAAAGCGAGTCCACAGCAATTTCACAACCGAATTCTTTATGGAAGCGACGCAAGTTACGTTCGCTTCAAGAAATATTGGGTCTGCTGCGCTGCCGTAGATCTCCGCCAAGTGCGCCTGCGCGGAAGAGTAGCGGCGCCGAGTCAGGCAGTCAGTGGAGAAAACTGCGGTGGCGACCCTCAAACCTAACCATGAAGACCCGCTTTAGCACCATTGACCTGCGCGCCGTGCTCGCAGAGCTGAATGCTAGGTACGGTTCCCTAAGTGACCAGGCTCGTGCATGGAGTGCAGGAGGCAGAGGCCGGGGCCCCACGGGTGAAAACAAGACTAGTCTGATGTTTCCCCTTATTTCCTAAGTGCTTTTCTTCTGTGGACCTGGCTAGGCCTTGGGTGGGCGAGCGCGTGGCGTCTTTCCCGTGGTCCTCAGGATACCTTGGGACCCCCAGGTACCGCGTGTCCCACCCCGCGCCCTCTCGGCTCTCTGCCTTGTCTTGCTAGTTCCCCTGTCCCGCTAGCGTGACGCTCTTGCCTTATTGGCCTGGGTCACCCGTATCCGGCAGCAACGTTTGGTAGAACAAGAGACGCCAGAGTGGTCATTTGCTGCAGAGGTTTCCAGACCAGAAGCCTGGTTTCTTTAATGCCCCTCCGCCCAAAGAGAGGGAGAGCATTGCTATTTTAGCTGATTTAACAGATTTGGACTGATACCGGGATTCTAGTCTTGTTTGTATTATTAAGGCGTGTGAGCATATTTGGTGGGGGAGCTCGTTTACCTTTCTTCCCCTCCTAGTAATACAGTGATTGAATTATATTTAATTATGTTCTCCTTTCCCCCCAGATCGGGACATTTCAAAGAGGCAAGGCATTGTAGGTGTTCCTAGGGCCGATAGACTACTTTTGTTTTTAAATGGTACACTTAAGTTTTGGGTTGAAAACCTGTTGGCCTCCAGGCTCTGCTCCCTGGTTGACCCCCAGATCCTTAGATCCTAAGATTCCTCTCTTTCCCAACTTTAATTAAATTGTGGGCAGTTTTATGTTTCCAACAATAGTACGATTTATTACTTGTTTCGTTTGTCTTTGCAGCTTGCTAGGAATGAGAGTAAACAATGTTTATGATGTGGATAATAAGACATATCTTATTCGTCTTCAAAAGTAAGAACATTTTAAAGGCTTGTTTTACTTTTGATAATTAAGTATGAGATTACTGATTTTTTTATTTGCATTTTAAGTCTGTTTCACAGAGTTAGCTTTGGCAAATGCCTTAAAAAATTTTTGACTTTTTTCTTCTACAGACCAGATTTTAAAGCTACACTTTTACTTGAATCTGGCATACGAATTCATACTACAGAATTTGAGTGGCCTAAGAATATGATGCCATCTAGTTTTGCCATGAAGGTAAATTTTGAGTTATACTTGAAGCTAAATTTTAAGAGATTGCTCACTAACAATTGAGTTTTTAAACTGGTTTTCATTCACTGTTAAGAATAAAATACAGATAAATGAAGGTCGAGGGAGTAGTCGGTAGATAATGGGATGAATAAAGTAGACATTTATTAATTGGTTTGTCCCTGTTACCTTTCACACCCTATTTTCCAAATCTTTGTTTTCCCAGTCACTGTTCTAGCTCATGCTTTCATCATGTTCAACCTTATAGTCTCTTAACTATAGTCCACTTCTCCCCACCAAAACAATTCTAAATTAAACCAACATTAATTTTTCTAAAGCATTGTTTTCGTTAGTTATCTCACCTTTAATGGTTGCCTAATTTCTGAATCCATATTCTATATCCTGGTATTATTGGCTTTCTATGTCCTCCCCTTTATTTTCCTAGCCTTATCTTCCAGAACCCACTTTTGTGAATTGTTTTCCTTTACCCAGTCTATATTTTGTTGGAATACTCAATGGCATTAATGTATTACTAAGCTGTATCTTTTTACTTTTCACTTCTCTCTTTGCTTTTGTTTTTACTATTAAAACTGAGATTTTACATTTGTGGACATGTTACCCATTATTTTATTGGCATAATATATAGATTGAAAGTTCATGTGGTACAGAAGAAAAACTTTAGATAAACCTAAATTTAATGGTTTTGCTGGTAAATAACTTCATAACTTGGAGAAGCTATTTAACATCTTGGAACTTAGTTTATTTAAATGTAAAATGTGAATAGTACCTCCCTTGTGGAGTTATTGGTGAGGATTAATTGAAGTGACGTGTAAAGCATCTAACACAATGCCTGACACATATTAGAGTTCCACATATGTTCATTTCCTTCTTCCTCTCTTCCTCACTTTCCTTCAGAAATTTATTTGTTATGGCATTGTGTTATTTCATTAGATGCTTTACAGAGAAGAGCTTTGCCCCCACAACTTAGAATCTGTTTTGGATTACAAGTTAGGTAAATGTTTCCCATATCACAAGGACTGTCACACAATTATCAGATTATTAAGGTTAAATTTACTTAATAGTAACCCAAAATGGTTCCCTTGGGGCTTATCCTTAATAATAATGACACTTTACATAAAGCAGATGAATAGTATATGTTTCACTTAAGTTGTTTAACAACTCAGTGGAGTGTGAAGAACAAATATTATCATTTCAGTTTTACAGATGAAGTAACAGGCCAGTGAGAGAGATGACACTGGGATTGTGTACACATCTCCAAATCAGGCTATACCGATAGGCAGCCAATCACTGAAAAAAAAAATGTTAAAATTCTCTGAGTTGGGTGAAAATGTCAATCTAAATGTGTAGAAAAATTCCCTCCATTGGAGCAAACAGTGTTAAGCACTTTATAAGTAAAGAGCTGTTACTGTTGTATAGCATAGGCAGGGTCATGTCCAGTATGTGGTAAATCACAGTGATTGTTCCCAGTATTCATGTTTGGGGATGTTAATTATAGCTTTGTGGCTCTGAGCAGGTTATTTTCACCAAGTTGCTGATAGGGAAATAAAACAAACTTTGCTTATATACTATGTGTCCATTTGTTCTCACCATGATAAATAATCCCTTTTTTTTTTTTACCATTCTATGGTGTGGACCTCTGTCCTTTCAAGGATTCCCTTTATCTTTATTTTAACTTTATTTTTCTTGAATAAAATTATTACTAGGGGACTTTGGAAGAACTGCCTGTGATTTTCACCTAGGGATTTAAAGATAGCCCTACATGTAGGACTTTGTAAATCAAAATAGACTACTCTTAAAACTACTGAATTAGGGAGGGAGAGATTGTTCTAAGAAGTTTGAAAAATCTTATATCTGCTTAAACATACAAGTACATAAAATGAGAATTTTAGGAGATTTGAACTATAAGGTCTAGAGAACTATTCTATTTACGTGAAAAGGTTGGCATTAATTTTAAGAATGAATTTTTGTATTTCTTGGTTTCTGCTTTTTTTTAAAGTGGTTTTAGATTAACTTCTCTGTAAAATTTGTCTTGTATTTGAGTCTCGAAGAAAGCATTCTTACTGGTCTTGACTAGGGATTCTTTCAAATTTCAAAATTAGAAACAGCTGTAAGATTTTTTAGGGGCTATAGAATTGGCTTGTTACCAGTTCATGCCATAATATCATACTTAAATATTTGTACTAAAGGATGGTACTTGTAATCTAAAATAATAGATATTGACTAAGTAATTTGTATTTGGGTTTGGCATGCTAATTTTGTTTTCATTGTTAGTAAGAAAAAGAGCCTTATGGTCAGGGATAGGAGGAATGGGATTTGATAAAGAATGGGAGTTATTACATTTGGATATGAAATAGGTTAATCAGAAGCTTAGAGACAATACCATGAAAATTCTATTTGGGATATATTAATAAATTTTGTGGGAATAAACTGGGCATGGTGGTGTGTACCTGTAGTCCTAGCTACTTGGGAGGCCAAGGTGGGAGGATCACATGAGTCCAGGAATTCAAGTCCAGCCTGGGCAACATAGTGAGACTCCATCTCTAAAAAATAGAAAAAGTTTGTAGGAATAGAGGGTAATTGGATGTGACTGACTCGGGGGACTAATTTACAGGACACCATGAGTTCATGGTCCATAGTTGGTATATATTTGAAGTGGAAGATTAGTGGAAACCACTAATTTTGAACATAAGTAAAGCCATAAAAGGAAATGTGTATACTTAAAAGATTGGCATAGAAAGAAACTTTTAGAAAAATAAAAGTTTATGGCTTTAAGTGAGGTCACCAGGGCAAGAGCAAGTGATTTAATGGGGATATAAAGCAACAAAGCAAATTTTGCTATAGGTCTATCATATTCTACATAAAAATTGAATGTAAAATGCTGCTTCAGAGTTAGCAGACAGTTGTCCAAAATGTTTTTCATCTGATTATTATCTGTAAGCTTTTATGGCTATACCGTTATTTACTACCTTTTTAAAATATTATTCCTGGTGATAACGAAAGAAGCTTACTTGTAAACCAATACCAAGTGGTTTGGAATTCATTTTTTACTGTATGAATGCCTTTTTCTTCTATTTCTTGCTAGTGCCGAAAACATTTGAAGAGTCGGAGATTAGTCAGTGCGAAACAGCTCGGTGTGGATAGAATTGTAGATTTTCAATTTGGAAGTGATGAAGCTGCTTATCATTTAATCATTGAGCTCTATGATAGGGTAAGTTAAATTTGGGAAATGGGGTGAAGGAGAATTCATTATTAATCATTCATGTCATAATGCTATATAACATGGGTTGGGAGCGTCTTTTCTGTGTGAGAGACTGTTGATATACTAGGAAAATAAGTGCCACACAAGTAAAATATAATTTTCCAGTAGTAACCTTCATTTTTTCTGGAGGTATGAATTTAGGCAAACAGCCCTTTGGGATAGCATTATGAATGTAGGAGATGAAGATCTGAGAAATGAAGAAATTATGGGGTACTTTACATTTCAGGGCTAATATATTGCAACCAGAAAATAGTCCAGTACAGTCACGTGCTGCATAATGATGTTTTGGTAAACGATGAACCGCATATACAACATTGGTCTTGTAGGATTATAATAGAGCTGAAAAATTCCTGTCTCCTGGAGACATCTTGATGATCCTGACCCTGTGTAGGCATAGGCTGATGTGTGTGTTTTTGTCTTAGTTTTTAATGAAAATGTTTAAAAAGTACAAAAATAGAAAATTTTAAAAGTAGAAAAATGCTTATAGAATAAGGATATAAAGGAAATATTTTTGTATAGCTATATAATGTGTTAGCGTTTTTAAGCCAAGTGTTATTACAAAAGTGTCAAAAAGTTTTAAAAAATTTTAAAGTTTATAAAATAAAAAAGTTTTATAGTAAGCTAAGGTTAATTTACTATTGAAGAAAAAAAAATATGTTATGAACGTAGTGTAGCCTAAGTGTATACTGTTTATAAAGTCTACAGTAGTGTACAGTAATGTGTTAGGCCTTCAAATTCACTCACCAACTCACCCAGAGCAACTTCCAGTCCTGCAAGCTCCATTCATGGTAAGTGCCCTATACAGGTGTACCTTTTTTTTTTTTTTAATCTTTTATACCATATTTTTACCTTTTCTATGTTTAGATATGTTTGGGTATACAAATATTTACCATTGTGCTACAGTTGCCTATACTATTCAGTACAGTAACATGCTGTACAGTTTTGTAGCTCAGGAACAATAGGCTATATCACAGAGCCTGGGTGTGTAGTATTCTATGCCATGTAGGTTTATATAAGTACACTCTATGATGTTTGCATGATAACAAATCACCACATTTCTTAGAACATGTCCCCGTTGGTAAGCCATGAATGACTGTAGTCTGTTCATTTCGGGGTTTGCCTTTGTTAGTATTATGTTTGTGAGATTCATTGATGTTGTTTAGGGTTCCTTTAGCTCCACATTCTTGCCAACACTTGGTATTGTCTGTCTTTCATTTCAGTAGAGCTCTTTATGTAATCTGATTATGAGCACTTTACTGGTTATTTGTGTTGTAAATATCCTTTTCCACTCTAACTGATTTTTTACTCTTTTAATAGTTCTTGATTTTAAAGTAGTTCAGTTTATCTTTTTCTTTATACTTTGTGATTTTTTTGTCTCTTATTTAAGAAATCTTTTTCTTCCCCAATAATTTCTTTACCTTTCGTATTTCACATCAATTTAGAAATCTCAGCAACTAAACACAAATTTAAATAATAGCCATTTTCACTGCAACATAGAATTGTATAAGATCCCTTTATAATGCTTTGACTACATAATAATCTTTAACTGTTAATTTTGAGGTTCCTGTATGAGTTACTTTTTAAGTCTGAAATTGTGAAGGGGCTGAGAATTTACACTACTTACAAGTTTGCCTGCGATAGTTTTATATTTATTTATTTACACACTACTGTATTTATACACACACATATTGACAGAAGAACACAAGACCTCTGGGTCAGAGAAATAGACCATTTATTATAGCAAAACAGCAGCCAGAGCAGTACCTTGTGTCAGTTCCCAATTACTCAGTCCTCACAGGGTGATACAATGAGGGCAAAATGTTACTTTTGTGTACAGTGCAATGCACCACAGGAGAGGAATCCTGAAATTAGGAGAATATTAAAAAATTCTCAATGTGATAGTAAGGAGAATATGACGTTTTAACAAGTTTGGTAGTGATTCTGCCTTCCAGAAAGAGATTACTGATTACCCTGGCATGTAAGCAAATGTGTACACGGAAGAGAAGGAGAGAGCTTTACCTTTATTAACTTGGGATGTCTCTGGGGAGATACATATCTCTTATTCTTTACAGAGGGCTACACTGTCTCTAGTTTCTAAGGCATAATTGCTGTTCAAACACATCCTTTGTTCGGTCCATGCAGGAACATGAGAAATCCATGGAGAATTGTCTTCCAACAGTTACTCCATGTTTTATTTATTTATGGTGTAGGTGCGCTGAATGCCATACCTTAGTCAGGAAAGAATAGGATCTACTTGGAATTTCAGAAAAGTTAAGGAGTTAAAATCCCACAGCATTGTGCTTACGTGGGAGAAATGGAACTGATTCAGAAGGATCATAAGTTAATTTTGACTAAGGATTTAGCTTCTTCATTCTTCTCATTATTCTAATCATTATCATTTTCCTTCTTTCTTTTTCTCTCCATCTCTTCTATAAACCATAGGCATTAAACTATCAAAAAAATTATTTGGTATTGTACATACAAGAGACTGAAGTTTCTGTTTCTTTTGGAGTATTTAATGAATCGTTGTCAATTAGTACTTTCTTTACTTTTCTGCTGTGGTGTTTGTAGGACCATACGACTAGTTATTAGACAGAGACTTCTGAAGCCTTAAGCATAAGCACTTCATTTGATATTGGTCCTCTCGGGGGATTTTTGTGATGACCTGGATGTGGGACAGGGGCAATGAGACCAGTTGCTAATTCCTGCACTTCTCTTTGCCATTGATGCCTTTTACTATCTTTCTGCCCCCTGCCCTGCAGTCAACAGCAGGTGCAGCTGCTGCCCAGCTGGAATTGACTTTTGTATGTGGTCTTAGGTAGTGGTCAGTTTTCTTTTTTAATTGTATGGTGCCCTTTAAAAAATTTAAAAAATTTTTTTTATTTTTGAAATAATTGTAGATTCACAGGCAGTTGAAAAGATAGTACAGAGGGATCCGATGTACCCTGCACTCCATTTGTCCTAGTTATTACATCTTACATAATTATAGTACAATATAAAATTAGGAAATTGACATTGGTACAATGTATGCATATAGTTCTGTGCATTTTATCATGTGTATCTACATGGTAATCACCACCACAGTCAAAATACAGAATTCTTTTATTACCACAAGATCTTCCTTGTGATACTCTTTTATACTGTAATAACACCCACTCTCATCCTCCCTCCATTCCTAGCCCCTGGCAACTATGAGTCTATTCCATCTCTAATTTTATCATTAGAAATTGGGTCTTCAAAAAAAGGCAGTCTCAGAACCTTGCTGGAAAGGACTGTACCAGATACTCTTAAATAGGATTTGAGAAACTATACCCTGCAGCCCCTTTTTGTAAGGCCTGTGAGCTAAGAATGATTTTTTACATTTAAAAGGCCTTTAAAAAAAAGAAGAAGAAAAAGAATATGCAACAAATCATATGTGGCCCATGAAGCCTACAGTATTTTGCTGTCTGGCCCTTTAGTGAAAAAGCTTGCTGACGCCTACTCTTAAATATTGAAACTTCAAGTAATAAGCTCCTATTGCCTGAGCAGTAGGCTTAGGCAGATGCCAGACTGTAGCAGGGGACCGAGTTAGGATTTGTAAGGTTCGTTTTAGCCCAGAAGTATATATTTTCATGAAAATAGATTGCTAACCTATGATCTAGGTTGAGACAGTAAGAATTAGTTCTGTAGGACTGAGTGAACTGATGGAGAGAATCTAATTGTGGTTATTTGTTTTGGAATATTATTGGTATTATTTTTATGATGGGTGTTTTGTGGTGGTTATATGATAAAGCCATTTACCTTTCTCATCTGACCTTTAATTTAGTAGACTTTACTTTTGCAAACTATAGTTATATAGTCATTAAATGGTAGTTTGCTGTCATTTGTCCTTTAGAATTTAGGAGCAAATGCTTTTTACTGAGACTCTTTACTGCTAACAGTAATGTGTATATTTATATAAGTTCAATAAGTATTTGTCATTCCTTTTTTTATTATACAGTTAGGCAAAGTGTGTGACCAGGGTCATACCTAGAGTGTGATATTTGTGTATCAATCTCATTTAATTAGGTCTCAGAAGCCCCTCATTAAGGAACAAAGGTTGTACTTCATGTGTAGAACCAGTGTCTACACAGCCTTCTTGGGAACCTGGGCTAGTACATATTCTGTGACATGTAGGAGCCTAGCCTCCAGGTTGTTAGGAAGGTCACTTCATGCAGATTTGAGGGACTTTACCTACGTTTATAGGTGTACCATAGACAAAATTGGGAGTGATAATTTGTTTTTGATTTGGTTTCATAGTCTTGGAATTAGGAGCAAATGAGAGTAATTTTTGAATCTCTGGAATAATAGAGACTACTGAAAATAAAACCCCAAGTTTCGTATGAATTCTCTAGGCAGCAGTAGTTATTATGGCCTTAGTAATTGCTTGCTACCATACGGCTCTTGATTTGCTAACCTTAGTACAAGGAGGCTTATATATGTTAGTTAACATTTGTTTTTGTGTCTGTGCAAATAAATCAAGCCAAAAAAAGGAGAGTAGCTTATATGTGTGTGAAATCAAGAATAATTTTAGACATTATGATTATAAGGAGAGACTATAAAAAATTCCTCCAAATTTGCAAAGAGACGAAAGGGACAAAATGTCATTTTAGTATCCTGCTAGATGTTGTGTAGCAGGCCCTCCTGAGGATTATCTTTTTCTCTGGGGCTATGAATCTTTGATTGATTGGCTATTTCCTGTTGATTAGGCTTTTTTATGACTCTGTAAGGGCAGCCTTTAACTCCAGAAAATTGATAGCAATGCAAATAATTCTCACCTGACAGCAGTGAAAATTAATTTCACCCATTAGAGATTCAGATTATTTCTGTTTAGAGAAAAGATACCCCAAAGGTTCCAGTTTTATTGCCCTGTGAGACATTAAGCAGTTTTTATCTAAATTGGCAATCTTACACAATCATTCTTCTCTCAGCCACTCTGAGTACTTCGCCATTTCTTATAGAACTTGTTTTGCCACCTAGCTGGTTTCCTCATAAGTTAAGTAAATCTTTGACAGTTATAAAAATAATACACCGTCGACTCTTGAATGACACGGGTTTGAATTGTGTGGGTCCACTTACATGTGGAATTGCTTTCAACCAAATGTGTATCAAAAATTCAGTATTAGTAGGATGCAAAACCCACATATATGGAGGGCCAACTGTAGGACTTGAGTATGCTTGGATTTGGGTATGGGGCAGTTCAGTAATTTTGCTATGGCTTGTCTAGGTGAGATTTCCTTGTATTTATCTTCTTGCGGTTATAGTGGCATCTAGAATCTGAGGCATGGTGCTTTTCATTAGTTTTGGGAAATTCAGCCATATTTTCTTTTGACTTTTAGTTCATTAATTTTATTGCTACCAGAGGAGAGGCATGTGGAATCATTTGGAACTGGTCTGTTACCTGACTCCTTTGAGGTTCTCTTTTGATTGTCTATTGTTTTTCTTGATTTTAACTACATTGGCTTATCTTCTCACATGGCTTGATTATGTTATTGTGTGCCAGGCATTTATGAAAAATGATGATATTTCAAAGCTCCCTGTGAATATGAAAAAAGAAAAATTATGATATATTTGTGAGGCTTGGAATGATGTTATTTTCCTTTAGAAAGAGTATTTGTTTGCTTCTGACAGTTAGCTAAGGGCACAAGTAATCCCAGATTACCTTATTCCAATCAAGAATTGAATTGATCAGAAGCTGGGCTGGGAAAGCTGGTATATTTCCAGTTTATACTTTCCCCTGGGGTGCAGGCTTTTGGGATCACTGCTGGATTTACCAGGGTTATCCCTCCACCCCTCTTTCACTTGGACACTGAACTTCAATTTTTATTCCCCTTAGTTGTCCTGTGAGTCTGTCAAAATTTATGCGCAGCTTCTTAGCTTGTCAGCTGTTTTTTTCTATTAGACAAATGATCCTCAGGAAAAAGCCCAAAGGTGGATCTCACTTTTCTGAGTTTTCTTCTCCTAGATTTGGCCTTATGTTTATTGCCTTGTTTGCATTTTTTCTTAAAAGACTTGTTTTGTGTATTTTGTCCAGCTTTTCCATTTCTCAGCAGGAGAGCGATCTGAATTATCTAGACCATCATTTAAATTAAACATGTTTATACAAGTAGTACATGAATATATTCTCATGATATAGAGTAGAAGAATTATATAGAATTAAAATTAAAGGTCTTATCACTCCTAGACCAGACTCATTCCTCTTCTTGGGGTAACCACTATTATGTTTGGTGTCCTTATACGTGTCTCTCTTTCCCTCTCTCTCTCTCTGTTCAGGAAAAAAAAAGGATTTTTGGGCCGGGCGCGGTGGCTCACGCCTGTAATCCCAGCACTCCGGGAGGCCGAGGCGGGCGGATCGTTCTGAGCTCAGGAGTTCGAGACCAGCCTGAGCAAGAGCGAGACCCCGTCTCTACCAAAAATACAAAGAAATTAACTGGACAGCTAAAAATATATATATAGAAAAAAAATTAGCCAGGCATGGTGGCGCATGCCTGTAGTCCTAGCTACTCGGGAGGCTGAGACAGTAGGATTGCTCGAGCCCAGGAGTTTGAGGTTGCTGTGAGCTAGGCTGACGCCACGGCACTCGCCCCAGGCGAGAGAGACTCTGTCTCAAAAAAAAGAAAAAAAAGGATTTTTGGGCAGGAAAATCTCCAGAATTTAACTCATTGCAGGCATGCCTTAATTTTAGGTCAGTATGTTTGCATTCTTAAATGTAAGCTTATATGCTTAAATATGTTAGGCACAGGCTTTTCCCTTTTTGGGGGGAGGGGCTTCAATTTAAACTTCACTCTTAATAGTATGTAAAAATTAATTCTTTCCATAGCATAAATTTATGTAATTTTTACTTTTTTTTTTTTTTTTTTTTTTT
>RJWJ010003079.1:0-70967 GCA_004363605.1 Indri indri | reverse complement strand
GAGGTCTCGCTATGTTGCTCAGGCAACAGGTCTCGAACACCTGGCCTCAAGCGATCTTTGTGCGTTGGCCTCCCAAAGTGCTGGGAATCCTAGCACTCTGGGAGGCCGAGGCGGGTGGATTGTTTGAGCTCAGGAGTTCTAGACCAGCCTGAGCAAGAGCGAGACCCTGTCTCTACTAAAAAAAATAGAAAGAAATTATCTGGACAACTAAAAATATATAGAAAAAATTAGCCGGGCATGGTGGTGCATGCCTGTAGTCCCAGCTACTCGGGAGGCTGAGGCAGAAGGATCACTTGAGCCCAGGAGTTCGAGGTTGCTGTGAGCTAGGCTAATGCCACAGCACTCACTCTAGCCTGGGCAAGAGAGCGAGACTCTGTCTCAAAAAAAAAAAAAAAAACAGAACAAAACAAAGTGCTGAGATTACAGGTGTGAGCCACCGTGCCAAGCCTATTTTAAAGATCTAAGCAAACTTTTTATTTAGAAATAATTTTATATCTATAGAAAAGTTACAAACGTAATACAGAAAGTTCCTGTGTACCCTTTGCCTGGTTTCCTTTAATGTTAACATCTTACATCACCACGGTACATTTGTCAAAACTAAGAAATTAACATTGGTACATTACTATTAATTGAACTACAGACTTCATTCATATTTCACCAGTGTTTCCATTCACATCCTTTTTCTCTGATAAGATACCCCTTTGTATTTAGGGCCTTTCCATTTGAAGCATCTGAGCAGTAAGCATGCTGTCTAGGTTCTATAGAGGTCCAGTCTATGATGAGTTTGGAGTAGATATTAAGGATTTATATATAAAAAAGTGTGCTTGGGAGTTTCCAATAGTCATTGTGGTATCTGTGAACAGTAGGTTGGTTGATGCTTAGGATAGATCTTGATTGCTTTTTCCTTTCTATTTACCAGGGTTTGATCTTCTAGCCTTCATGTCTGGAATTTTATTTTTGGTCTATCTTGAGTTGATCAGACCTTGGTGAAAGAGGCTTATTGCTGTTCAAACTCATTTAGGAAAGTAGGTTTACTAATTCGTAATAAGAAGGTTCCAGTAGGAAAGACTTGGGGAAAGTAAGCTAAGATCAGAAAGTGGCTTATTGGATACATCAGAATCAAACGCAGTATTTCCCAAAATATGTTCCTTGGATACTAATTCCGTAAGATATTAATAAAACATTTATTGAATGGAGCTTCTGTTGGTGCTGGAAATATAAATATGTTTAAGACAGTCCTATTGCTCCTCAAGTATAGGGAGACTGGCACATAAACAAAGAGGTGATATGCCTCGAAAAATGGGTTCCATAGCCATAAAAGTTTAAAGAACCTTGAGAGTAAAGTAAGATAAAGTTTTTTTTAGCCTCTGGGACTTATCAGTGCCTTTAATATGGTAATATGATACATACATCTCCTAGAGAAGGAAATATTACATAGAATTTCCAAAACTTGGTCACCGAATTCTTTTTTGTGAGGGAGCCATCCTGTGGAATACTTTTGGGAAACCTTGGTTTAAGGAAAACCCTTTCTGGGAAATATCTTCCCTACTGGAATCTTCTAGGTGTTCCTGATAACTGTAGAATTTGATTCAATAAATCAAATTTTGAGCATCTTGTGTATACCAGGATCTGTGGCCAGGTCCATTCTTCAAGTCACATCTTCCTGAACAAGACACTTACCTGGACTTCTTTGTAAGCCCCTTCCTTTTCTTCTCCAGTTATCTTTCGTTCTTTGAATTAAATAAATGTTTAAAATTTTAAATATGTTGTAGCTTTGAAGTCAGAACCTTTTACTAGTCTTTCAACATTTAGTAGTTTTGAGTTATCTATATCTCTAATCAAGGTAAATGGTGGCTACATTAGCTGAAGCCACTTAACTTGCTACCTATCATTCCTCATGAGATTGGAGTTACACCCACCATGTTCTATGACCATCTTCTAAGCAGTTGCAAAGGCATTTGTGACTATTTTCATGGATGCTTCTTTGTGTTTTTTAACTGTGTCTGTATAATACCCTATCTTCATTGTCTGTAAAGGGAAGTTGTATTCTTTGGGCAGTTTTATTTTCATTAGGTTCCCCCCCTATTTTTATTGAAAAGATTATCGAACAATATTAAATTTTAAAAGTCTTTAATTCTTAAAAGTCTTTAATTCTAAATCTTTAATAAGTAATTTCATTTTTGCCTACATATGCCTTCTACTTCCTGGGACACAAAATTTTTTTGTCTTGCTGTTTTTTACTTCACATTATAAACATTTTCCTAATTTTTTAACATAGTCTTCATAAGATAATAGCTTTTTACTGTTTTGTTATGTCAATGTATTATAATTAAACAATTTCTCTAATTTTTACATTTAAGCTTTTTTTTTTTCTTTTCAATTTTTAGAGACAGTCTCTCTCTCTTTCTCTCTCTCTCTGTCACCCAGGCTAGAGTGCAGTGGCATGATCATAGCTCACTGTAACCTTGAATTCCTGGGCTCATGCCTCAGCCTGCTGAGTAACTGGGTCTATAGGCATGTGCCATGACACCTAGCTAAATTTTATTATTATTTTTTTTATAGAAATGGGGGTCTCACTGTGTCACCCAGGCTAGTCTCAAACTCCTGGCCTCAACTAATCCTCTTGCCTTTGGCCTCTCACAAAGTGCTGGGATTATGGCATGAGCCACCATGCTCAGCCTCCATTTTTTTAATATTACAAATAAACTGTAGTGAACATCTTTAAGCATCTAGCCTTTGGTTTTATTGAGTTATTTCGTGAGACCACATTACCAAATGTGGAATTACTTGGGCAAAGGTTATAGCTGTCATTACTATTCTTGCCACATAACTATTGCTATTAAAAGACAAATTGCAGGTGAAAGTATAATAGCTTTTTGCTTGGCTTCTGAAATGTGTCTGTTCTGTTTCTCTTAATAAGCCAATGTTGATAGACCTGCCTCCGGGAAGTGTAACAGTAAGCTCAGCTGGTGTCATCAAGGTGTTAGTAGATTACTGTGTTTCTATTAGTAACTTCTGCTAAACCATCAGACAATGGATTTAAAGTTGTTCTAGATTCCTTCTCTGTATTTCAAACTTGGAGTCTTTAGAATTTGTTTATCTTATTTCATAGTCTGTGCTGGGCAAGTGCAAGGAATGTTGTTTAGATGTGACGCTGGTGCTTTTCATAACTTCATTTCTGTAACCTTGATTAGGTTAAGAGACTACATTCTCTTTCTCAATTTTTAAGATGTTTCAAGAATGATTTGGAAAAGCATTAAATTGTATTTTGTTCTATTTCAGGGGAACATTGTTCTTACAGATTATGAGTACCTAATTTTAAATATCCTAAGGTTTCGAACTGATGAGGCAGATGATGTTAAATTTGCTGTTCGTGAACGCTATCCAATTGATCATGCTAGAACTGCCGAACCTCTGCTTACTTTGGAAAGGTAACATGTTTTGTTTATAAACTCATTTCATATTGTATTACAGGGTAAAATAGGTCAGAATATGAAAACTGTCAGATAAGAAAATACTTTGTTTACTTGGATAACGTAAGTAAATTTAGACTGCTTGAACTACATCGGTGTGTGTGTGTAAGAATTAAACTTCACCTGAAAGTGGCAGATATGTGTCTTTTTAAGCTAAGTTTTGGGTTACTTCACATCGTTAGGGATTCTTGGTAAATTGAAGGGACTTATTAGTTATTCTGTGAGAGAACAGATGGATGTCTTGGGCAGAGCACAAAGGGGGATAGAAATTCTCGTTTACCTAAGAAAAAGGGAAGTAGGGTGGGATAAAGTGATGATTGTAGCTATGCTCTTTGGCCTGGGAGGCTCTGCTGACTAATAGTGGGCAGCAGTAGTTCTTAAAGATTAACATGTATCAGAATCACCTGGAGGGCTTATTAAACCATGGATTGCCCCCGCTCTGTGCTAATTCGGTAGATCTAGTGTAGGGCCCAGGAATTTTCGTTTCTAACAAGTTTTCGGGTAATGCTGCTTTTGCTGTGAGGACCACATTGATCTACAGCATCCCTAAGAGTTCTTGTTAAATGCTTAATTAGATAAAGCCGTTTCTGTTGTTAAGATATGGCATGAAAATTCACAAATATTTTAACTTTTTTCTTTTTTTTTTTTTTTTTGAGACAGGGTCTCACTCTGTCACCCAGGCTAGAGTGCAGTGGTGTCATCATAGTTCACTGCAACTTCAAACTCCTGGGCTTAAGCAGTCCTGCCTCAGCCTCCCTTGTAGGTGGGACTACAGGCACACCCTGGCTAAGTTTTCTATTTTTTGTGCAGACGGGGTCTTGCTCAGGCTAGTCTCGAACTCCTGGCCTCAAGCAATCCTCTCTCCTCAGCCTCCCAAAGTGCTAGAATTAGACGTGAGCTACCACCTCATCCAGCCCATTTTAACTTTTATATAAAAATATTTTCATATCATTTATACATGGGCACATTGATGGTAAAGCAATATGACTTAGTTAGAAAAACACTGATTTCTCTTAGAAAACCTAGATTCAGGTCCCAGTCTGCTATTCAAGAACCTACTAATCTTGGATAAATTGCTTTTATGATCCATTTTCTTACCTACAAAAAGAACTAATTCCTGTTATAGGTCAGATTATTGTAAAGATCAGGTAAATTGATGCAGATGAAAGTAATGTGAATATGAAGATTGCTTGAAGGTTTATTCAATATCAAGATAGTTAAGAGGTATGTCAATTTTGTTTTACAGATTGACTGAAATAATAGCAAATGCACCTAAGGGCGAACTGCTAAAGAGAGTTCTTAACCCATTACTTCGTGAGTAATCCTACATAGAGCAATGAAATGTTTGCAAGATAATGTGATGTTTAGGAATATATTTAAATCTTTTATCGTTCTGGTAAAAAGTTTATCAAGGAGTTTAAAGTGACCCTTTGAATAAGTAGGAACTTATTGTCAAAGAACTAGAAGTTTTTATACGACATGAAGTTTGAACTTTGTCTGTTAGATTTTATTTAAAAGCAATACAGAGTGTGTTATCTAGCACTTCAGTTGCTAGCTGTAGTATTCTAAGGAATCAGTTTTTTTTCAGTTGATTCTTTGGTTTAATAACCACTTAGCTTAGTTTTTTAAAAATTGGTGGGTCTCAGGGCATCCCAACATCTGTCACATCCTTTTGTTCCCAGTAAACTTTTTTGATCTTAATAAAATTTTATACTTGAGAAGATCATCACTTAGCTCTATATTAAGAAATCTGGAAAAGACACAGAGGCAGGCAGGTATGGATTACTGAGCATTGGGGAGTTATTTTTCCTCTCTTATGAAATTAGAATTCATTAAATGTTTATCTTTAAAACTTTCCAACTGTTAGTATAGCGTGTGTAAAATTTGCAAGTTTAGATTAAGCCAAAGTCTCACAAATTTCTATACTTTTCGAAATCAGGTAGTGCAGGTTGAGTATCCCTAATCAGAAAATCTGAAATCCAAAATGCTCCAAAATCCGAAACTTTTTGAGTGCAGACATAATGCCACAAGTGGAAACTTCCACACTGACCTCATGTTACGGGACACAAAATTATTAAAAAGATTGTGTAAAATTACATTCAAGCTATGTGTATAAGGTGTATATGAAACATAATTAAATTTTGTGGTACTTGGGTTCTCTCCCCGAGATACCTCATTACATATATGCAGATACTCCAAAATCTGAAAAAATCTGAGAATTTGGTCCCAAGCTCTGGTCCCAAGCATTTCAGATAAGGGATACTCAACTTGTATATGTCCTCTTACTTTGTTCTTTTTTTCCAAAAAGGTTTTGGCTATTCTAGGTCTTTTGCATTTCCTTATAAAATTTAGGATTGACTTGTTATTTTCTACAAAAAAAAGCTTGCTGGGATTTTGATAAGAATTACATTGAATCTGTAGATCAATTTGGGGAGAATTGCCATTTTACCTAAATTGAGTCTTCTATGAACAGAAAATGTCTTACCATTTATTTAGATATTTAATTTCTCTCAGCAATATTTTGAAATTTTCATTGTATAAATCTTGTACTTCCTTTTTTAGATTTATTCCTAAACATTCTATTATTTTTGATGCTATTGGGAGTAGAATTGTTTTCTTAATTTCATTTTTGAGTAGAAATACAATTGTCTTTATGTATTAATTTTGTATCCTGCAAACCTGATAAACTTGTTTATTAATTCTAGTAGGTTTTGTGGGGTTTTTTGTTTGTTTTGGTGGATTTCTTAGGATTTTTTAATGTACAGGATATTGCCTTCTGTGAATAATGATGCTTTACTTCTTCCTTTAGATTTTGAATGCATTTAATTAATTATTTTTGCCTATTGCACTAGCTATAACCTCCAGTACATGGTGAATAGCAATGGTGAGAGTAAATATTCTTTCCTTGTCCTGATCTTAGGGGGAAAACGTTCAGTCTTTCACCATTAACACATTAACTGCCATGTGCATTGTATTTAACTTGTGCTAGTTTTGAGCCCGGGGCCTCGTGAAGCATATGTAACTCACACGTCTCTTCACCTTGGGAGCCAAGAGAACTATTTTTCAAGTTGCATATAACTCACGCACAGAAAACAATAAAAAATCACAAATTTGGCCGGGCGCGGTGGCTCACGCCTGTAACCCTAGCACTCTGGGAGGCCGAGGCGGGCGGATTGTTTGAGCTCAGGAGGTCGAGACCAGCCTGAGCAAGAGCGAGACCCCGTCTCTAGTAAAAATAGAAAGAAATTAATCGGACAACTAAAAATATATAGAAAAAATTAGCTGGGCATGGCGGCACATGCCTGTAGTCCCAGCTACTAGGAAGGCTGAGGCAGAAGGATTGCTTGAGCTCAGGAATTTGAGGTTGCTGTGAGCTAGGATGACGCCACGGCACTCTAGCCTGGGCAACACAGTGAGACTCTGTCTCAAAAAAAAAAAAAAAAAAAAAATCACAAATTTTTCATTAAATTAGAAAGGATCATTTTGTTTTTGAAGTTTTTGTTCTGTTTTCATAATAAAACACTGTGGTCTCAAGGAAAAAGTTTTTTTTTCTGGTACGGCAATCAATGTGTTAAGTATGATGTTACTATAGGTTTTTCACAGGTGCTTTTTATCAGGTTGAGAGTGCTCCCTTTTATTAGTTTATTAATAAAATAATAAACTAGTTTATTCCTAGTTTTTTTTTTTTTTTTTAGGAATTTTGTCAAATACTTTTTCTGCATCTATTGAAATTATATGTTGTTTTTGTCCTTTATTTGATTAATATGGTATATTAGAGTAACCAGTTTTTTGGATGCTAAACCTACCTTGCATTCCATGGATAAATCTTTCCTGGTCATGGTTTTGTAATCGTTTTTATATGTGACTGACTTCCATTAAATTCTTATAACTTGCACTGATTTCTGTGAGTTGATTGTAATTTCCAATTTCTATAAGTATTGAAATTGTCATTTCTAACAATATTTCAAAATAAGCATACTTATTATTATTTTCACTGATTGCTGTTGTTTTTATGTTGGGATATAAATTTGTTCTATAATTTGAATGTTAAATTTTCTAGGAAAATACTAAAAATAATACCCTCTGCTTTTGTAGCCTATGGACCAGCTCTCATCGAACACTGTCTTATAGAAAATGGATTCTCTGGTAATGTCAAAGCAGATGAAAAACTTGAAAGTAAAGGTATGTCTGTATGGTACAAGTTTTGTTCATTTTCATTTATTTCCTTTTTAAAAAAACTCTCAAAATTATTTCTGGGAAAGTAAATAAGTGAGCAGGTAGTTCTAGACTTAAAAAACATTTGCTGTCTAAGTGTCCTATGCATATGGGTATTCCTTCCTGGCTTCCTACTCTAATTACTAGGGAGCTTTATTCTTAGTAATGTACAGTTCAATCTCTTGACCTACCTTGTTACCTTTGAGGAATATTCTCCTTCCCCACTCCCTAAATTTTTGGAATGATTGGGAGCTGACCTTGAGACAGTTGGGGTTGCAAGGAGTTGAATTATTACCCTTCTGCCTCAGAACCTGGAGGGCTTCTGGAAGTAGCGTTATTCATGCATTTTACTTTCTGTAGTAATGTGCGGTTGTATGATGGACTAGGCTTTTGTAACTACTTAACTGCCAGATTAGGGTAATAAAAAAGTAGAGGAAAAAGAAGGAAAATGTAAGATTTGATCTTTGACAAATTTTGACCTGCAAAATATCTTGTACAACTTAAAAAAAATCATTCTTAATGTTTATATTTTGGGATTATATATCATTTCTTAACGTTTAGGGATAACTTTCATGCTGTCAATTTTTTTGTGTGTTTAAAAAAGAAATTGAATATTTTAGTGATTGTTTTAGTTTCTGAAACATGCTAATTCAGTACAATCCTAATCAAAATGAAAACAGGTGGTGGTGATGCTGTTTTATTTGTTTTTAAAAATGAATTTGATGTTCATCTGGAATGAAAGCATCATTGAACATTCCTGAAAATGTTCAGGAAACTCTAGAAAATAATAGTAATGACTTATTACTATTTATTACTATCTGTGTAATCTTTCCATAGGTTAAAATATATTATGAAGCTATAGTAATTCAGACTGTAAGTTTTTGGAAAAGGAATAAATAGCATGAAGAATCCAGGAACAGGCCCAAATATATATGAGAATTTAGTTATGAACAAAATGCCTTTCAGATCATGGAGGGAAAGATGGGTGATTCAGTAAAAGCTACTGGGACGACAGGCTGGCTGAAACATGACCTTATTTACATATATCGATTACAAACATGAAATAACTGTGTCAAATTTTCTTGAACACTTTATATTATTTCATAAGCACTTTTCTATTTTCTATATAGTTGTTTAACCATGGTTAATTTACACTTGATCAACACTCCTTTTTTTTTTAATTCACCCATTAGATATTGAAAAAGTACTTGTTTGTCTGCAGAAAGCAGAAGACTATATGAAAACAACATCCAACTTCAATGGGAAGGTAGCACTATGTATGCTTATTATATAGTGTTGCGGTTTTATTTGTTTGATTTTCAGAAATTAAATGTTCACTAAAGGATCAATATATGTAAATTTTATGATTCTAATTTGGAAAATTGTTGTTTGTAATATGCTTATTCTAGGGTAGTTTTTTTTCAAATTGCAGTTGGTATAAGCACTCCAGAAAGTTGAGGAATTTGAAAATATTTCTTCTTGAGTTGATTTTAGATAGAGAAGCACATTTTCATTTGCCAGCACTTTTCTAAAGTTTTGTGATTTACTGCCCTCTAATAGTTATTGAATTATCTCATACCTTATGAATGTTTTTCTTCCCTATTCAAAATGTAACTTTACTTACAAAAACTTAAAATTTATATCAGTCATGGAACGTAAATCTTTATAAATTATGACTAGAAATGATTTTCATGTTGGATTTTTGTAGGGATATATCATTCAGAAAAGAGAAATAAAACCAAGCCTGGAAATAGATAAACCAGTTGAAGACATACTCACGTAAGCATGTAGGCATGGATCAATTTGCTTTGGATGTTTATTAATGCTCTTGAATGTGATATGATAAATGTATTTTACAGGTATGAGGAATTTCATCCTTTCTTATTTTCTCAACATTCACAATGTCCATATATAGAATTTGAATCATTTGACAAGGTAGGTTTTCCAATTCTGTTCTTTGACCAGTTAGTTAGCATGATATGAGTTGTTAAGTTAATATCAATTGCTTTGATTGAGAAATTAAAAATATTCTTGCTTTACAATCACTGCGAGCCTGGGCATTAAAGATAAATGCAGAGGGCATGCCTATGTGCGCATTTTCTTCCCTTCCTCTCCCTCTCTATCCCTTTTTCTGCTCTCCTTTCCCCCTCCCTGCCACTTGGTCTTTAGTCCATTTATGTCTCTCTTTCGGACCCCCACCCCCATCCCTTTTTTCCCCTCTTCTCTTCCTTTTCCATCAATGCAGATACAACTACAGCTGTTGGAAACAATTGTTGCCACTTTATTTCAAAGTAAAGGACTGAAGATTTGAACTTAATTTGATTCTTCGTATTGTTTAGCTGTATAATATGCTTATTGGAATCTGTTCAAGTTCTTTGAGTGGTGTTACGAAACAAAATAGACTCTAAAATTCTGTGTATGCAAGTTGAAGTAGAGACTATGCCCTTTTTTTTCAGCTAGTTGTTTGTCTGTTTTTTTAATAAGGCCGTGGATGAATTTTATTCCAAGATAGAAGGACAGAAAATTGATTTAAAAGCTTTACAACAGGTACGGTATTGTTAAAAACACTTACGTTAAACCAAGTAGTCTTATAGTGGTTTGATGAGTAGATGATGCTTTTGTATAGGAATGGGCAGCCTTTCAGAAATAATGTAGTGTAGAAAGTAGTGTGGGAGCTCTCTGATCTTTTTTTTTTTTTTTGAGATGAAGTCTCACTATCTTGCTCAGGCTGGTCTTGAGCTCCTGGGCCTCCCAAAGTGCTGGGATTACAGGCGTGAGCCACTGTGCCTGGCCTCTCTTCTCTTGATTTATGATAAAGGTCCAGGGGAGATGTCATTGTTGAAAGTGTATCCTTCTTTGTTACATCAGTATGTCAGATATTCTCTAAAAAGGGAAATAAAGTGGGAAGGTGAGGCCGGTACCCAGTGTGATTTGCTTTGTTAAAACAATCCAGAGCTTCTCGAACTTTGCTGTTAAGGGAACACTATTCTAGGGTGATTTTAAATAGTCCGCAGGAGGGGCAATTGTTTATCATTAAACTGTTTTTTAAAACTGGACTTTAAAACTGGGTCTTTAATATGTTTTCTGTTTATCATGACTCCAAATTTAATATGCAGTATTTTTCTAGCACATTTGACTGTTTTTAGAGCATTTGCTGTAGAACAGTTTAATTTGAACAGGATTTTATTTTTCAAAAATATTAATAAAGTCTTAAAATGTGTGTACAAAAATGTCTAATTATGTTAATTCCTGTACCCTCTCCTCTTCAGTTTTAAAAAATTAGTTAATCATAGCACAATTTGAAAGCAGGTAGGTCAAAGAATTATATAATATGATTACCACATGGTGGCAGCACTTTGGCTAGTAAACAGGTAACTTAGCAGTAGCACTGAACCCCATGTTTTTATGGGTGTCAAAAGACCAGTGATTAATTTTGGTAATTATCGTTGGTTCTTTTAATAGTCACCATTCCTATAATTTAAATCTTCTAAAAGTTTCATCTAGCATTTAAATGCTCATTAATTGGAGATGCTGTTACTAGTGTTAGAAAATTTGTCCCAAAATTGATAACCTTGACATGTAAATACCATATGATAAAAATATTATATAGAAGGTTAAATACTACTGTGAGCTTTTGTATTATTAATTTAGGAGAAAAATGCTCTGTAAAATAGTAGAATGGTGCTGAGAAGATTAAGAGCAGCAATAAAATAAAGAGCAGTTTGGTAGTTTATGCTCTTTAAGAATTCATTCCCCCAAACTTTACTTTTTATGGAGACAGGATCTTGCTCTGTTGCCCAGGTTAAAGTGCAGTGTCATCACTATAGCTCACTGCAACCTCAAACTCCTAGGCTTAAGCAATCCTCCCACCTCAGCCTTCTGAGTAGCTAGGACTACAGGCATGCACCTCCACATCTGGCTAATTTTTTATTTTTTGTAGAGATGGGATCTTGCTATGTTGCTCAGGCTGGTCTCAAGCAATCCTCCTGCCTTAGCCTCCCAAAGTGGTGGGATTACAGGCATGAGCCACTGCATCCAGCCCCAAACTTTACTTTCATGCCATGGGAAAGATGTCTTGAATTCTGCCTGCGTGAACAATGCCAAGCACATTAGGGGCATATCTTACATACAGTGTAACCTACAATCAAGAAACCTTTCTATATAGGAAATGGGAGTTAGGTGTGCAGGAGATGTAATTTTGGAGCATGAAACACTTTGGAGTGGGATAGGCCTCGAAGAGTGAACTGTGGGGAACTTTAGCTAGCTAGATAACAACATCGAGGGGGCAGAGTTGGGGTCAGCATAGTGAGTTTCAGGAGGTAAAAGAGAAGTGCCACGAGGTAGGAGAAATCTAATTTTCAAAAAATCTGTTTTGTCAATAAAAGGAAAAACAAGCATTGAAGAAATTAGATAATGTCCGAAAGGATCACGAAAACAGATTAGAAGCTCTTCAACAGGCTCAGGTATTATGTTTAGATTTTTCAGATGCTTTTTCAAAAATGTTAGCCTTTAAGTGGCATTATAGTAAATGTGTTTGCTTTGCTTCTTAAGGAAATAGACAAACTGAAAGGAGAACTCATAGAAATGAACCTACAAGTAGTTGACAGAGCCATTCAGGTAGTTCGAAGTGCTTTAGCGAACCAGATAGATTGGACAGAAATCGGGTTAATTGTGAAAGAAGCCCAAGCCCAAGGAGACCCTGTTGCAAGCGCAATCAAAGAATTAAAACTGCAAACGAATCATGTTACAATGCTGCTAAGGTAAGTCTGAGCCTTAATTAAGCAGTTAATGCTTGTGTTTATTTTGTTACTTAACTGTTCACTGTATTCATTAAAAAAATTTTTATCTTTATTTGGAAATTTATTCTCAAATAGAAGAAAATTAGATTAAAATATAAATAATGAAACTGTTTAAGTACCGTAAACCATTTGTAATTTTGTTGAGGAAAAGAAATTGAAAGTAAAAAAGTGATGTCATTGACGTTAGTGAAATACTATTGAATATTTTTAATAGAAATCCATACTTGTTATCAGAGGAGGAAGATGACGATGTTGATGGTGACGTCAATGTTGAGAAAAACGAAACCGAACCATCAAAAGGGAAAAAGAAAAAGCAAAAGAATAAACAGCTGCAGAAGCCTCAGAAAAATAAGCCATTACTTGTTGATGTTGATCTCAGCTTGTCAGCATATGCCAATGCCAAAAAGTAAGTCATGTAAGTTTAAATTTTAGGTAAAATATTATCTGTGATAAATGAGGTTACTATGGATGTTAAGAAAAATTTATTTCACCTGTATTATATGTTGACTTCTTTTGGATAAAAGTGTTTTCTTTAATTTAGTTTTTGTGCATTATGCAATTTGTTATGATTTATTCTGTATGATTTTAGAATCTATAAAATTAGAAATAAGTAGAAAACTAAAAAATAAAGATTTTACTTAAAATTTAAGAGGAATATGTTTTTCTAGGTATTATGATCACAAGAGATATGCTGCCAAGAAAACACAAAAGACTGTTGAAGCTGCTGAGAAGGTACTTAATATGTCTTAGCGTGAATGTTAATTGTTTTTGCCTGCTTTAATTTAATGGCCTTAATTATGTCTTCTGTTTAAGTGAGGTTTTCTAATTCAGAAATATCTTTCAAACTTAATTTTGCTTTAAATTTGTGTATTTCCACTTTTTACTTTCATCCCCAAACCTGCTCCTCCCCCTTTTAAAGTATAACCAGAACCTGGCTGTTTCTCATTATATCCACTGGTCAGGCCTCCATTTTCCCTGTGTTCACATGGATTATAACAGTAACCTCTTACTGGATCTCTCTCCTTCTACCCTTTACCCACTGCAGTCTGTTCTCCACGTAGCAGCCTTTGTGATCCTTTTAAGTTAGAAGTGAAGTCCTTTCTCTCTGCTCAAAATCTTCCAGTTACTTCCCATCTTAATACAATTCAGAACTCTTCTCCTGGCATACAAGGACCTACTCATGATCTCCTCCCCTCTGAACTCATCACCTGAATCCCTCTTCTCACACACACTTTCCGACTACACTAGGATCTTAGATGTTCGTAAAATAATGACACATTTTACCTTCTCAGGGCCTTTGCACTTGCAGCTCTCTACTTGGAATGTTCTTCCCTCAAAATTTTCATGGTTTGATCCCTTCCTTCATTCACATGTCGACTTAAAGGAGACTTTATCAGAGAATCCTTCCTTGACCACTCTTTTTAAAAATAGTACCACCCTCAGTCAGTCTCTCTATTTTGGTTTGTTTTTCTTCTTAAACCTGCACCCCACCAACTGACATGTTTACTTGAATATTTATTTGTCTCTCCCCTCTAAAATGTTGATTACGTGAAAGATGGATCTTAGTCTATTTTCTTCATCACTGCCTCCCAGTCCCTGGAATTTTGCCTGGAACAAAGTAGGCTCTTTAATATCTGTTAAATGAGAGGCCTTCATGACTTGGCCCTTTATCTACTGTTCCAACCTCATGTCTTTCTTTTTTTTTTTTTGTCTGAGAGAGAAAGAATCCCACCCTGTCACCCCAGCTAGAGTGCAGTG
This sequence comes from Indri indri, assembly GCA_004363605.1. Taxonomy (NCBI): domain Eukaryota; kingdom Metazoa; phylum Chordata; class Mammalia; order Primates; family Indriidae; genus Indri; species Indri indri. The sequence continues at coordinate 56,722 of RJWJ010003079.1, read as the reverse complement.
GTGTGATCACTGCTCACTGCAACCTCAAACTCCTAGGCTCAAGCAATTCTTCTGCCTCAGCCTCCCTGAGTAGCTGGGACTACAGGTGCATGCCACTACACCTGGCTAATTTTTTCTATTTTTTGTAGAGACAGGGTCTCCCTTTTGCTCAGGCTGGTCTTGAACTCCTAACCTCAAGCAGTTGTTCCGCCTTGGCCTCCCAGAGTTCCAGGATTACAAGTGTGAGCCTCTTCGCCTGGACTCCAACCTTACTTCTTGACATTTTGATCTGTTATCACTACTTTCTGGTCTTTTCTTTCTGCTTTTAATACCCTTCTTCCTATTCTTTGCCTGATAACTCCATTGGTCCTTTAGGCTCCAGCTTAAATGCCGTCTCCTCAGAGATACCTTCTTTGACCATAATCCAGCATAAATTGGGTTCCTTTGTTATACTCTTACAGCATCTTTAGAAGCACCTCCCATATGTTTATTTGAATGATGATATGTTTAATAGTTGTCTCTGCTGCTATACCCCAGTGGGGTGGCAAGGGGGGGACTTTATCCATCTTGTTCACTATTGTAATCTCCAGCATCTAGCCTAGAATCTGGTACATGATAGGCACTCAGTATCTAGTTAGTGAACAAGGCATTTCTTAATTTGCAGGTCTTGAATAAATATTTGCACACAGTAAATCTTTGACTTAAATTATTTTAATATTTAAGGCAAAATATTTTTATTTCTTCATTACTTTCAAGTATGGATGTTTGTGTATATAGATAGTGCCATTTTGTGACTTTTAAAAACTATTTCTTGCCCCATGACTTACTTTGGTGTTACTTAAGTAAATTCTTAACCATTTATTTTTAAAACTCTTCTTATATATAGGCATTCAAATCAGCAGAAAAGAAAACAAAGCAAACATTGAAAGAAGTTCAAACCGTTACCTCTATTCAAAAAGCAAGAAAAGTGTATTGGTAAGTGCTCTTTATCTTTTTATCAGAATTATACATGCACATTGTTTAGAAAATCAAACAGTTCTACAAATCTTGTTACAAATACTAGTAGCCCTGCAGTTCTTCACCCCTACCCCTATTGTCTGTGCTCCCAAGAAAACTTCTTGTAATTCTTATAGATCTGCGGCCCCCAACCCTCCCTAAACCCCCAGGTCCGTGGCCTGTTAGGAACTGGGTGGCACAGCAGGAGATGAGGGAGAGGGGGTGGGGGGGTTAAGCCAACAAAGCTTCATCTGTATTTATACCCACTCCCCGTTGCTCACATCACTACATAAGCTCCACCTCCTGTCAGATTAGCGGCAGCATTAGATTCTCAGGAACGTGAACCCGACTGTAAACTGTGCATGTGAGGGATCTAGGTTGCGTGCTCTTTATGAGAATCTAATGCCTGATCAGAGGTGGAGCTGAGGCGGTGATGCTAGCGCTGGGGAGTGGCTGCAGGTACAGATTATCATTAGCAGAGAGGTTTGACTGCACAATAAATGTAATGTACTTGAATCATCCTGAAACCACCCGCCTCCCTCCCCTTTGACTTCCATGAAACCAGTCCCTGGTGCCTAAAAGGGTTGGGGACCTTTGTTTTAGATGATTCTTTTGATACTTACCTTCATTTCTTTAGCAATATGCTTATATTGCTGCTTTTTAATTTTTCTGTCTTCCACTCTTCTACGGACTTCTCACTGTGGAAGATGAGGATTTTCCTCTCTTTCCCCTTGTGTTCCATTACATACAAACACAGTTACAGTATAGTTTTGTCAAGATTGATATCCAACATTAGCATTATTATGAATATTTAATTGTAGTCACAGCTGAGCCACATAGTATTCTGTTTTCTTTTTCCTTCCTTGGTCGGTTTTTTGTCTTTCCTAGAGTTAATAATTGTCTTCCTTCATTTGCTTTCTTTTTATTTTTGTTTGTGTAACTAATTTATCTTCAAATTCTTTTCCAAGTGTGTTCAAACACATTAGAATTTCATCAGCATCATCTTGCAGAGATCAGAAGTCTCTCCTGGAGCTTTTTGACCTACGTTATTTGAGATTGGTTTATGATCTGCTTTTATTTTTATCCTAGAAGTTCTCTTTACTCTTTTCTGTGTTAGAATCTCTGTTCTGGATCTCATACTTCCTCTTTCTTGGTTGATGGAGTGTGTGCTCCACAAGCTTCATGAGAAGGACTGAATAGGAGGTAAAGTTTTTGAAGTCTCTAATGTAGAAAACATCTTATACTTAATAGTTTGGGTATAGAATTGTAATTCGAAAATATCCAAGTTTTCCTTAGACTTAAAGGCATTGCTCCATTGTAGTAACTTCCATAGTTGACATTGAGAAATCTGATGTTATTTTGATGGTTGATAGTTTACATGAAACTTGTTTTTGCCTTTCTATAAGCTTGTAGATCTTTTTTTTCTCCTTCTAATTTTTTTCTCCAAATTTTCCAAAATCTCACAATGATGTGGGTTGGTGATGATGTTTGTTTTTTTTTTTTTTTTTTTTTTTTTTTTTTTTTTTTTTTTGAGACAGAGTCTTGCTCTGTTGCCCAGGCTAGAGTGCCGTGGTGTCACTAGCTCACAGCAACCTCAGACTCCTGTGTTCAGGCGATCCTCCTGCCTCAGCCTCCCAAGTAGCTGGGATTACAGGCATGTGCCACCATGCCCGGCTAATTTTTTCTGTATATTTTTAGTTGTCCAGCTAATTTCTTTCTGTTTTTAGTAGAAACGGGTCTTGCTCTTGCTCAGGCTGGTCTCGAACTCCTGAGCTCAAACAATCCCCCCACCTCGGCCTCCCAGAGTTCTAGGATTACAGGCGTGAGCCACCGCCCCCAGCTGGTGATGATGTTTTAATCCATTATGCTAGATATAGTTGTGGGCCCTTTTAATTTGGAACTTTCAGTTCTGAGACGTTTTCTTCAAATAGTTCATGAAACATCGCCTGCTCTCTGTTTTGTTTTTTTTCTTTTCTTTTTGGAAATACTGTTTTTTTTAATTTGGGACCTCCTGGACTGGTCCTTGAATTTTGTAGCATTTTGTATTTTCAACTTTTTGTCATTCCGTTCTGTATTCTGAGAGATTTCCTCAGCTTTATCTTTCAGTCTTACCACTGAATTTTTTATTTCTTCCTATCATGTTTTTAATTTTAAGGACTCTCTTTTGGTTCTTTGAATGTTCCTTTTTTAAAAAAATAAATTCCTGCTCTAGTTTCTTTTAGCTCTCTTAGAATAATTTTGATGTATTAAATATTTTTAGTATTCTTTTCTTTCAAGTCTCTGTCCTCTCCAGGTATTTAAAAATTTTATTTAATCGTCCACATTTAAGGTCTACGACATGTTTTTTTTTTTTTTTTGAGACAGAGTCTCGTTCTGTTGCCCGGGCTAGAGTGCCGTGGCCTCAGCCTAGCTCACAGCAACCTCAAACTCCTGGGCTCAAGCAATCCTACTGCCTCAGCCTCCCGAGTAGCTGGGACCACAGGCATGCGCCACCATGCCTGGCTAATTTTTTCTGTAGGTCATTTTATGTGGAACCCTCCTTGTCTTCAGTTCTTTTCCTCTTGAGCTGGTCTCATTTCCCAAAACAGATTCTTTTTCTCTCCTGCTTTTAAAATGAAGACCTGACTGTCAGCATTTGGGGAGCTCAGTGAGAACAATGGGCTAGGCGCCTTAGTATCCAGTAATTAAGTAATTCATTTACTTGCTTGCTGTGTTTTACATCTGTCACTCCTACTTACAATTGTGCCATTTTTACCCTTGTCCAGAAATCTTCTTTGTACTCTTTCTAGAGAATTAAGCTCTTGCCTTCTGTTAGAGTGTGGAAGGGGAGTTAAAATATGTTTAGAGTTGGAAAGAAGATCTAGGGGAACTAACTGCTTCTTGAACAGACTTTCAGCCAATCCTCCTGTTTTTAACCCCATCGTAAACACTATTTCCTTAAGTATATGTGCTGCCATTTTTTAGCTTTTTATGAGTTATTCAGTATAAATTGAGTTGTTTCTTGGCTTTTTCTACTCTCCACTTAGGATTCAGCTTCTTGAGTTGATCACTTGTCCATTTGTTTTCCAGCTTTCAAAATTTTTTTGTATTTGTCTCTTCTCCCTTTTTTTCTGTTTGACGTCTCTATTGATGAATAGGATTGGCCTATAATGTTCCTTTCTTGTAATCTTGTTAGGTATTGGCATCTAGGTCATATTGCCTCATAAAACAAGTTGGGAAATGTTCCTTTTTCAGTTGTTCTTAAATGTTTGATGGAATTCATTTGTGAAGCTGAATATCCCTGGAGTTTTCTTTATAGGAAAGCTTTTCATTACAGATTCAAATTCATTAGTAAATATAAGGACTATTAAATTTTCTAGTTTTGGTAAGCAGTGTTTTTATAAGATTTTGTCTAAAGTTTGAAATTATTAGCAAATAATTTATAATATTCCTTTTAAAAACTTTTTAACATAATCGTGGGTTTGTCCAATTCTTTTACTTCTGCCAGTTTTTTCTTTATATAGGTAATTAGGTGATACAAATATAGAACTGTTATATCTTCGTAATGAATTGAGCCTTTTATCAACTTTAATGAAATGCCCTAACTTATAACTATTTTTTCCTTCCTTGTCAGGTATAACTAAATTAGCTTTTCTTTTGGTTAGTGTTTGCATGGCATATATTTTTTTTATTGTTATATTACAACCTTTCCATATCCATATATTTTAAAGGAACATATATATCATTGTCATTGTTGTTTTCCAGTCTGACAGTCTTTGCCTTTTACCTGGGGCATTTAATACAATTACATTTAATGTAATCTCTGGTTTATTGGGGTTTAAATCTAACCATCTTACTATTTGCTTTCTGTTTGTCCCATTTGTCCTGTGTTCTCTTTTGTCTTGCTTTTGCCTTCTTTTTATCGGCTACTTTTTATTGATTTGCTGGTTATACATTCCTTTACTAGGATGATTACAAAATACATCCTTGATTTTTCTTTCCCATTCTCTTTGTCCTTGTGTGTTTTTTTACAAACCTCTTTACTGCCGTTAGGGGAGTGGCTAAATAAGTATAGTATATCCATTCAATAATGAGGAAAAAATATTTTTAATTGAACAAAGAAAGCAATATGCAGAACAGTGTGTGCTGTGTCTAAAAAAGAGAAGGTGAGAATAAATATTTTGTGTTAGCTTTTGTATACATAAAGAAACTCGACCAGGATACACAGGCAGATAATCACAATAGGTCCCTGTTCAGTAGCAGTGAGGGGAACTGAAGGGATATAGGATCTCTCACTATACCTTTTTATATAATTAAAAAATTTTTTTCAACCACGAGTGTTACCCAGTCAAAACTCAAATTAGAAAATAGTAATAAAATCCTTTTGCTATTATATTTTTGGGGATTTTAAGGGAGTTTAGTTTAATTCCTATGCTTTATCTACCATCTTTAACCAGAAGTTTTTAAAATTATAGATTAAATCATACAGAAGATTATCTCTGTAATATGTAAGATAGCAAATATTTGTTTATATTGCATGTCATTTTCTAAATGTCATACAAATATACACTCTATATTTTTTATCCTGATAGCATTAATCATTAAAACTCAAGTTTATCTTTTTAGAAAAGTTAATAATTTTACCATTCTGAAGGCAAGTTTTGGTCTTTTGTATTAAAGTATAAAGAATATCATATATGTAAAGATTAATTGCATCTATGAATTCAGGCAGCTTTATGGAACTATTAGCTGTGTAATTAAATTCCAACAGTTTATTTCTTTCCATTCAGAATTTTAGTTTCTTTCCTTAAAATATTTTTAGTGTGAGTATAAGACAAAATTATTAGAGATAAAGAATATAATGATAAAAGGGTCAATCCTTCAAGAAGATAATTGAGAAAAGAGAGGGAAAACAACTTTTCTTTCTTACCGTTGGTCCAAAGCCTATCCAGTGCCTCATTGAAAGAAAGCTAAACCGAGGGACCATGTGACATTTTATACTTTGCTTTGTGTAATTCATTGTTATATGTTATCCTTGAGTTTAAGAAGGCTATCTATATGGAGTAAGGAGATAATTTTTTTAAACATAGGCTTTTATTATTTTTTTTTCTAAGACCGTTTTGAGAATATCTTGGGATAATTTGTGTTACAGGTTTTTAGTAAAATTCAGCTTGATACCTTAAAAATATTAAAACATCAATTGTCTTAAACTATACAGGCAGGATATTTTCCTGTTTTGTTTGTAAAAAGTGTGTGAATTCAGGCAGCTATAAAGAAAAGTTAACTTCTTTTCTTTCAATTTCGTAGGTTTGAGAAATTTCTGTGGTTCATTAGCTCAGAGAACTATCTAATTATAGGTGGACGAGATCAGCAACAGAATGAAATAATTGTGAAGAGATATTTGATACCAGGTAGGTAAGATTAAAATTCTGAAGAATTTTCTTTTAAATGATTGAATAAGTTATCTCAATAGTAGGCATTGATTTTCATCATGTACTCTTTTGTTTGACAGATTTAATTAGTAGAAAGATTTCATGCTTGATGGTTTATGGTTTGTTGAATATGCTGTGGTACTTCATTTTCATTGTAAATGAATATTCCTATAGTTGTATTGCTGAGCTAATCTACGGTGTTGGGACTTTTGATGCTGTACATATTAACAAAATAGCTTTCAATCCTCCAAAGTCATTGTAGTTTAAATTTTTAAAAGCTTAATTTTTTTAGTGCTAAAGTTTGTAACTATTTTTCACATTTAGAAATAGGACTTAAAGTATCATTTCTTATTTGTTTTTATTTAAGGAGATATCTATGTACATGCCGATCTTCATGGAGCTACTAGCTGTGTAATTAAGAATCCAACAGGTAGTATATTTCTTTCTATTCAGAATTTTAGTTCCTTTCCTTAAAATATTTCTAGTGTAAATAAAAGACAAAATTAATAGAGATAAAGAATGTAATGGGCCGGGCATGGTGGCTCATGCCTGTAATCCTAGCACTCTGGGAGGCCGAGGCAGGGGAGGATCACTTAAGGTCAGGAGCAAGAGCGAGACCCCGTTTCTGCTAAAAATAGAAACAATTAGCCAGGTGCAGTTGTGTGGGCCTGTATCCCCAGCCACTTGGGAAGCTGAGGGAGGAGAATCGCTTGAGCCCAGGAGTTTCAGGTTGCAGTGAGCTATGATGATGCCACTGTACTCTACCCAGGGCGACAGAGCAAGACTTTGTCTCAAAAAAATAAAAAAATAATGATAAAAAGGGTCAATCCATCAAGAAGATATAATAATTATAAACCATATATTCATCTAATAACAGCCCTAAAATGCATGAAGCAAAACCTGACAGAATTGAAGGGACAGATAGATAATTCTACAATAATAGTTGGGGGCTTCAATATCCAGCTTTCAGTCATGGATAGGATAACTAGACACAGGAGCACCAAGGAAGTAGAAGACTTGAACAACGCTATAAATTAAGTAGATCTAACACATCTCTAGAATATTCTACCTAACAGCAGCAGGATACAGGTTAAATATACCTTATCTGAAATGCTCAGGACCAGAAGTGTTTCAGATTTCGGATTCTGGAGTGTTGGCCTTATACACTGGTTGAGCATCCCAAACCCGAAAATCTGAAATCCAAAATGCTCCATTGAGCATTTCCTTTCAGCAGTCATGTTGGTGTTCAAAAAGGTTTGGATTTGGGAGCATTTTGGATTTGGGATGCTCAACCTGTATTTGTTCTTAAGTTACACATGGAGTATTTTCTAGGAAAGACCATGTGATAGTCTATAAAACAAGTAAGTTTTCTGACCATAATAGGGTGAAATTAGAAACCAATAGTAGAAGAAAATTTACAAAATTCACAAATGTGTGGAAATTAAGCACCATGCTCATAAATAACCAATGAGTCAAAGAGGAAATCACAAGGATATCAGAAGATACTTTGAGATGAATGAAATGAAAACACGGTATAACAAAACTTATATGAGATGCAGGTAAAGCAGCAGTTTGAGGGAATTTTGTAGCTGTAAATGCCTATATTTTAAAAAAGGTCAAATCAGTAATTTTGTAATGTAAGAATGGAAAAAGTCCTATTTCCCTGGTTCTCATGGGGACAAAAAAAAAAAAAAAAAAAAGAACTAGAAAAACAGCCCAAAGCAAGGAGAAGGAGGAAAATAATAAAGATTAGCATAGAAATAAATGAAACAAAATAGAAAAATAGTCAACAAAACCAAAGTTGGCTCTTTGAAGAGATAAACAATATTGACAAATCTATAGGTAGACTGACCAGGAAAATAAGAGACAAGACTCAAATTCTTGAAGTTAGGAATGAAAGAGGGGACATTACTACTGACTTTACAGAAATCAAGGAATATAAATGAATAGTATGGACAATTATATGCCAATAGATTAGATAACCTAGATGAAATGGACAAATTCCTAGAAAGTTATAAACTACCAAAACTGACTCAAGAAGAAATAGTGAATTGAAACAAACCTATAATAAGTAAAGAGATTGAATTAGTAATAAGGGGGGAAAAACTACTCACAAAGAAAATCCCTGGCCCAGATAACTTCACTGGTGAATTATACCAAACTTGTTTTTTATTTGAAACAGGGTCTCTCTCTTTTGCCTAGGCTAGAGTGCAGTGGTGTCATCTTAGCTCACTGTAATCTTAGACTCCTGGGCTCAAGCAATTCTTCTGCTTCAGCCTCCCAAGTAGCTGGGATTATAGGCACATGCGACCACATCCAGCTCATTTTTTATTTCTTTCTTAGAGATGGGGTTTCACTATATTGCTTAGGTCTTGAATTCCTGGTCTCAAACGATCCTCCCACCTCGGCCTTCCAAAGTACTGGGATTACAGGTGTGAGCCACTGCACCTAGCCTGTACTAAACTTTAAAGAAGTTGAATACTAGTTCTTCACAAAGTCTTCCAAAAAACTGAAGAGATGGGAACACTTCCTATTTCATTCTATGAAGCCAGAATTACCCTGATAACAAAACCAGACAAAGACATCACAAGAGAACTATAGACCAATATTGCTTACGAATATAGGCACAAAAATCTTCAACAAAATATTAGCAAACGAAATCTAGCAGCATAAAAGGATTATATATCATGACAAAGTGCTATTTATCCCAGGAATGCAAAGTTGGTTCAACATAAGAAAATTAATGTAATATTATTAGAATAAAAGATAAAAACGACACGATTAATTCAGTTGATGCAGAAAAACCATTTGGCAAAATCCAACACTCATTCGTGATAAAAACACTCAACAAACTAGAATAGAGAGGAGGTTCCTCAACTTGGTAAAAAGCATTTATGAAAAACTCACAGCTAACAATCGTACTTAATGGTGAAAGACTGGATGCTTTCCTTCTACCATGAGGAACAAGACAAGCATGTTTGTTCTTGCCACTTCTATTCAGTGTTGTGCTGGTGGTTCTGTATAGCCCATTAGGCAATGAAAAGAAATAAAAAAATACTGAAATTGGTAAGGAAGTAGTACAACTATCGCTGTTTACAGATGTGATCTTATATATTGAAAAAACTTAAGGAATCCACCAAAAATTATCAGAGCTAATAAACAAGTTCAGCAATGTCCAAGATATGAGATCAATATACAAAAAATTAGTTGTATTTCTATGCACTAGCAATGAACAATTCAAACAGGCAGTATTACCCACAGTAATCTACAGATTCATTGCAATCCCTCAAATTGCAGCTGCCTTTTTTTCTGTAGAGATGGACAAGCTAATCCAAAATTTGTATAGTAATGCAAGGAAGGGATCTGCATTAGCCAAAGTCTTGAAAATGAGGAACAAATTTGGAGGACTTATACTTCCTGATTTCAAAATGTCCTACAAAGCAACAATGATCAGGACAGCATGGTATTGGCCTAAGGATGGACAAATAGATCAATGAATAGAATTGAGATTCTAGAAATAAACCCCTCTAGTTTATGGTCAGTTGATTTTCAACAAGAGTGCCAAGGCTATTCAGTGGGGATAGAATAGCCTTTTTCTTTTTTTTAACAGACTTTATTTTTCAGAGAAGTTTGAGCTACACAGCAAAATTGAGCAGAAGGTAGAAAGATTTCCCATATATACCCTGCCCCTCACATTCATAGCCTCCCCTGTTATCAGTATTCCCCACCAGAGTGGTACATTTGTTGAAACTGATGACCCTACATTAACACATCATTATTACCCAGAATGCGTAGTTTACATTAGGGTTCACTCCTGTTGTACAGTCTGTGGTTTGGACAAATGCATAATGACCTTTATCTGCCATTATCATACAGAGTAGTTTGACTGCACTCAGAATCCCCTGTGGTCTGCCTGTTCATTCCTCCCTGCCCCCTAAACCCTAGCAACTACTAATTATTTTACTGTTTCTGTATTTTCCAGAATATCTCATAGTTGCAGTCATATATCATGTAGCCTTTTCAGATTGGCTTCTTCACTTAGTAGTATGCATTTAAGTTTCCTCCATGCTTGATAGCTCATTTCTTTTTAGTGCTGTTGATATTCCATTGTCCGGATATGCCACAGTTTATTTTTCCATTCACCTACTGAAGGACATCGTGGTTTCTTCCAAGTTTTGGCAATTATGAATAAAGCCACTATAAACACCCATGTGCAGGTTTTTGTATGGACATAAGTTTTTAGTTCATTTGGGCAAATACCAAAGAGCAAGATTGCTGGATCATATGGTAAGAGTATATTTAGTTTTGTAAGAAACCACCAGACTGTTTTCCAAAGCGGCTATACCCTTTTGCATCCCCACTAGCAATGAATGAGAGTTCCTGTTGCTTTTCACACCCATGCCAGAATTTGGTGTCATCAGTATTTTGGATTTTGGCCATTCTAATTGATGTGTAGTATATGTTATTGTTGTTTTGATTTGCATTTCCTTGATGACATATGATGTGGAGCATCTTTCTAAGTGCTTATCTGTATATCTTATTTGATGAGGTATCTGTTAAGGTCTTTGGCCCATTTTTTAATCAAGTTATTTGTGTTCTTAATGTCGAGTTCTAAGAGTTCTTTGTATATTTTGGATAATAGTCCTTTATCTGCTATCAGAAAAGACATCTGGTATGTCTTTTCCAAATATTTTCTGCCAGTGCGTGGCTTATCTTTTCATAGAATAATCTCTTTAACAGTGGTGCTGGGACAAGTAGGTATCCACATGCAAAAGAATGAGGTTAGACCTCTTCTTCACACTATTTAAAAAAAATTCTCTCAAGACCTAAATTAAGAGCCAAAACTATAAAACTATTAGAAGAAAAAGTATAAACCTTCATAATCTCATATCATGCAGTCAATTCATTTGTTAGACATAATACCAAAATCATAAGTAACCAAACAAAACAGGTAAGTCGGACGTAATCAAAATTAAAATCCTTAATTCAAAGGACATTACCGAGATAGTCAAAAGACAACCCATGGAATAGGAGAAAATATTTGTAAATCAAATATCTGATAAGGGATCAGTATCCAAAGAACACTTAAGACTCCATAGTAGAAAGGCAAATAACCCAATTAAAAAATAAGCAAAAGATTCCAGTAGGCATTTCTCCAAAGATATATGAATGGCCAAGGAGCACTTGAAAAGATACTCAGCCTCATTAGTCATTTGGGAAATGCAAATCAAAACCACAATGAGATACTACTTCACACCCACTAAGGTGGTTAAAATGAAACAATTGACAATAACAAGTGTTAGTGAGGTTGTGGAGAAATTAGAACCCTCATATATTGCTGGTGAGAATGGAAAATGATACAGCTGCTGTGGAAAACGGTTGGGTAGTTCCTCAAAAAGTAAAACATAATTGTGACCCAGCAATTCCACTCGTAGGTATTTACCCAAGATAAGTGAAGACGTGTCCACACACAACTTGTTTGCAAATATTCATAGCATTATTTATAATAGCCAAGAAATGGATACATCCCATTTGTCCATCAGTTGATGAATAAACAAAATGTGGTATATATCCATAATGGAATATTACTGAGACTTAAAAAGAAATGAAGTACTTATACATGCCCTCAACATGGGTGAACTTTGCAAACATTATGCCAAGTGAAAGAAGCCAAACATAGAAGGCTACATAATGATTCTGTTTATATGAAATTTCCAAAATGGGCAAATCAATAGAAAGTAGATTAGTGATTGACCAGGGGTTGGGTATGGAGGAGAAAACTGGGAGTGGCTACTAATGAATATAGAGTTTCTTTTCTGGGATGGTAAAAATGTTCTAGAATTAGTATTGATGGTCACACAATGTTATGAATATACAAAAAGCCATTGAAATACATACTTTTAAAGGGTGAATTTTATGGTATGCTAATTATAGCCCAATTTTAAATATTTGAAATCTAACAGTAAGGGATTTATTATTAATGTGCTCTTCATTTTGATGATTCAGGTAATCTAAATTAATTCTGGATGTCTTCAAACTGTAGATTTTTCTAAATTATCTTTTCTGGAGTGAAGTTAGAATTATTGCTGTAAGTGAGAGGATATTTCTTCTCTGACTTGTTTTATTTGCATAGGTCCTTTAAAAGCCTGCCGTGTAAATATATTTTTAATAAAAATGGTAACTTTTTATAATGGTAAAGTAAAAAGTATTTAAAATAAAAGACAATTGAACCTGTCATGCTGCATGTGATTTTCATATATTGCTCTATAGATAGTCTGTACTTTGGTTATTACAGGAGAACCCATCCCCCCACGGACCTTGACTGAAGCTGGCACAATGGCACTTTGCTACAGTGCTGCTTGGGATGCACGAGTAATCACTAGTGCTTGGTGGGTGTACCATCATCAGGTAATAAGGGCTGTGATCCTTTTTCTTAATTTACTAAGAGCTACTGTGTGCCCCGTTTTGAGGTATAGAAGTGAATAAGGCAGACAAAGTATACCTACCTTGAAAGAGCTTACATTTTGGTGGTAGAGAAAAGTGTGTACATAATGTCAGGCAATAAGTGCTATAAAAATTTTTTTTTAAGCAATGAAGAGGACAGTGATGGGGCTACCATTTTCCATAAAGTATCAGGGGAAGCCTTTCTGGGAAGGTAAGGTTTGAGTGGAAACCTAAATGAACAGAGAGTGAGCCATGCAGTTGTATTAGATAAAGAGGGTTCCAGTTACTACTGGCATACTGACCTGAGAGGTCTTTTTCCTATTCATTATTATTGGAATTTTCTGAATTCTCTTAGGCCTTTCCGGAAAAGTAGCTATATCCTGTGTTTTTTTATTTATTTGGTTTTAGTAATTGCCCTTCTTCATGGCTAATGCTGTTTTATTTGACAACATTTGACTTCATGTTGCTATTGATTTCATACTTTTGAGAATTATATCAATAATTGATAATGATATACTTTTACAAGATTCTAAAGCTATACAGTAAGATGAAAATAGTTCAATTCCATTATCCTCCCACAGTTTTCATTCTTTTATGAAGAAATTTTTTAGGATGAAATGTAGTGTTTTTAATTCCTTCCTGTTTTAATAACTAGGACTAATAAGGATACTCTCAGATTTAGGGGTTTCACAGATTTATAAAATTTTTTTAAAATTATGAGATAAGCTTACTTTCTATTTTGCCAAACTAGGATGTATTTTTAAAAACCTGCTATGTTGTCCAGGCACGGCGGCTCAACGCCTTTAATCCCAGCGCTTTGGGAGGCCGAGGCAGGAAGATCACTTGAGGCCAGGAGTTTAAGACCAGCCTAGGCAACATAGTTGAGACCCTGTCTCTACAAAAAAATTTTTAAAACTTAGCCAGGCATGGTGGCACACACCTGAAGTTCCAGCTACTTGGGAGTCTGAGGCAGCCCAGGAGTTCCAGGCTGCTGTAAGCTATGGACCCTGTATCTTTAGGGGGAAAAAAAAATCTGCTATCATCTTTATTTCCTAAAATGAAAGGCTATTTAATTACTAAAAAAAGTATCTTGGCCGGGCACGGTGGCTCATGCCTGTAATCCTAGCATTCTGGGAGGCGGAGGTGGGCGGATTGTTTGAGCTCAGGAGTTCGAAACCAGCCTGAGCAAGAGCGAGACCCCATCTCTACCAAAAATAGAAAGAAATTAATTGGACAGCTAAAAATATATATGGAAAAAATTAGCCGCGCATGGTGGCGCATGCCTGTAGTCCCAGCTACTCAGGAGGCTGAGACAGTAGGATTGCTCGAGCCCAGGAGTTTGAGGTTGCCGTGAGCTAGGCTGACGCCACGGCACTCACCCCTGGCAAGAGAGTGATACTCTGTCTCAAAAAAAAAAAAAAAAAAAAAAGTATCTCAAAAAACGATTTTATTTTATAAATAGAGCTTTACTTTAGTAAATGTAACTTTATGATAAGCTTATTAAACTATCCTTACTTTTTTCATTATATCTCACACTGGAAGTGGACCAGTTCTGACTCTAGTCCATGGCATTTGAAAATTACTAATGCAATGGATACTTTGTTATTTCTTTGTTACTGACTGCCAAAGGTGTAACTATCATTGAAGGGATATCTATCCCTTCAGTGTTGAGAATTTTTGCCAAATTGTAAACTTTTCAGAATATAGTACTGCTTACTTGAATCTGACTTTACTTCCTCGAGTTGGGAAAAAAAAACCTGAGTGTTGTAAAAACAAGAATATAACATATTATTTGTGTTCCTCAGGTGTCTAAAACAGCACCAACTGGAGAATATTTGACGACAGGAAGCTTCATGATAAGAGGTAATGGCTTGACATGAAAAATATTTCTAGGCTTGTTAGTTGATTAGAGAGATGGGTTTGAAGGACATCTACAAGTATTTTCAGAAGGAAACTACTCAGATTTCACACAGGAAATTTGATACGAAATAAGGAAATTTTTGCCTTAATGTGGCATATTTAGCATTTGTCGTGTCATCTTCATATATATTTTTATTGATGAGAATGTGCTTTCCCATAGTTTAGTTATAAAGGTAAGAAAATATAGCCTTATTGTTCTTCTGAAAATAGAATATTCTGGGTCTGACTAACCCAAAAGATAAGAGCAAGCATGCGTATTTTTACTTCTTAATAAAAACTGTTTCTATATATAATGCCAAATTCTGTAAATGTTCTTCATGACAGAGTAAAAGACAAAGTGGATATGACCATTGGTGTCAGATACTTTGCAAACAAAAGTTTGAAACATTAACGTATATTATCTTTTGTAGGAAAAAAGAATTTTCTTCCTCCCTCATATCTAATGATGGGGTTTAGCTTCCTCTTTAAGGTACTGTTCAGCTTCTTGGTTATTTTTTTTTCCTGATTTCCATTAGTCTTATCTAAAGCTCCATCAATGAAAAGGAACTATTTCTATAGGTAGATGAGTCTTGCGTTTGGAGACATCGGGGTGAACGAAAAGTCAGAGTGCAGGATGAAGACATGGAGACACTGGCAAGTTGCACAAGTGAACTCATATCAGAAGAAATGGAACAACTAGGTAGTTTATAGATTTTAAGAAATTAGCTTGTGATGTTTTTTATTGTCTGATTTTGCTTCTAAATCTTTAGGTAGAAGATCTGTCTCTTTTGGTGTAATCTAAATTTCAAAAAATAATTGTCAATTTTACTGAATTTTGTTTTTGGAAATGTTAGCTATACTTATTCTAGTGAATTAAAAAGTAATTAGATCCATACAAATATACTTTATGTTTATGTAATAAAACTTCAATATTTAATGGATAATGGGTAAATGTGTTTAGCAGAGATAGACTCAGGTATATGTGAATGAGCATTTGCTTTTGGGTTTAGGAATTAGAAATGACAGGTGAATTTATAACAAGTGCAGTTTCTTACATGAGAATTTGGCTTGGTTTAATAATATAATTGCTTCAAACAGAGAGCAACTGTGGTTCCTAGAATAAATTTATCTATGTACCTAAGGGAACTAAGGAAAATATTCCCTCTAAACTACTTTTATAGTTATTCTCCCTCCTAGAGTCATTTGTTTTTAGGAGTAATATTGCATTGTTTTATTTACAACTCCACTTGTACAAGATTCTATTGATTGAGGTTCACCATGCCCTAGCACTGTATAAAGTGCTTTATTTATATTATTTTTACTTAATTCTCACAACCATCCTTGTCAATGGGTAGTGGCATCTTAATTCGCAGGCGAGGCAAGTAGACCCTGTTATTACTATTAGACAGTGTTTCTTTTGCAAAAGTATGAGCACATCCTATGTGCCAATTATTATACATAATGTATTATTTCAGTTTTCATGTGCAAATTATAATAAAAGCAGCAGAATTTATGCATCTAATTTTATTGTCTTGCTGTTTCGAAATACCCAACAAAGGCAAAGTTGTGGTTCTCAGTGTAGAAATGGTAACAATGTTCAAGAAATTTATGGTGGTAAAGGATCTTAGAGATCATTTAATTCAGCCTATTCATGATACAGAGTATCCTTTTGTCTAAGAGTACCCTTTGGGGATGATCAAGACTTTTTCTGGTGATCTTTTGGAGAAACAGGGAGTCAATGGAGTAATTTTATGAAGTTTTCAAGAAAATCACCTAACTTTGTCGGTAGTCCCATACTGACTGACTTTCCTTATGATAATTCTACAGATGGAGGTGACACTAGCAGTGAAGAAGATAAAGAGGAATTACATGAAACTCCTGTAGAAGTGGAACTCGTGACTCAGGTTGACCAAGAGGTTATTACTGTTCAGAGTGGTGGAGACGAGCTAAATGAGGAACTAATTCAGGAAGAAAGCTCTGAAGATGAAGGAGAATCTGAAGAGGTTATGAAAGGTCAGGATCCTGTTGGTGAAATGAAGGATGAAGGGGAAGAGACATTAAATTATCCTGATACTACTATTGACTTGTCCCACCTTCAATCCCAAAGGTAATTAAAAAACATAATTCTAAGTTTTACTTTGTAAGCTGAGAATAATGATAAGATAATCCTTACAAAGTCCAGCTGGAATGGTTATAGAAAAAAAATAAGGAAAAAAAGATAATACCAAGATTGACTTCAGTACTGTTATCCTCTGTTGTCTTGTTATTCTTTCACCATTCGATTGGGTCTCTCTTTAAAGAAGCTCCCAGGACCAGGGTAGAAAAATATGCTAAAGTGGCCAGACAAGGTCAAAATAGAAACAAGTAAGTGATTATAAATGCTGACAACAAAACAAAGGCAATTCCATTAAAAAATGTATAAAGTGTTTTAGTCTTTAATGTCTTACTGATCACCAGGTGAACAATTCATGTTATAAAAGCATTATTTTGGGGGTTTATTAAGAACAGCTTATTCAGACAGACCAGTATTGAGTCTTAGAGTGTATCCTTGGGCAAGTGACTGTGTGTTTTAGCTTTAGTTTCCTTCTCAATGAAAATGGAGTGATAATCCCTTTCATAGCATTTTGGTAAGATTTTATGCATGCAAAGTATCTAGCAATGCCTGGCACATAGTAATTTTTCAATACATGCCACCTGTTTAAGAATATATATGAAAGTGTGTAGAGATAAACAATTTTAATTGTATGTTTTGCTAATTTTACCAGATTTGAAAATTTGTAGGATTGCCAATAATTAAGATGATGATTTGTGAGTGTTTTGGGACTTTGTAAAGGAATGTCTCGTACGGGCTAGTAGACTCCTCTTTCTGTTTGTTTTCATAGGTCCCTCCAGAAATTGGCTTCAAAAGAGGAATCTTCTAATTCAGTAAGCTGTTTTTAAAGTTTTATGAAAAACACCATATTCTTCTCAATGAATTCTTCTCTACTTTTTTTTTTGCTTTTCGAAAAATTAATGATAGTGACGTTACTGTTTGCATTGGCTTGTTTCTTTGTTTTAACAGAGTGACAGTAAATCACAGAGCAGGAGGCATTTGTCAGCCAAGGAAAGAAGGTAAACATACTTGTGTTATCTAAATAAAAAGCATTTTTCTTTCTTTCTTTTTTTTTTAATTGACAGCTCATCTACCACAGATCACTTGGCTGTTCCAAAGACTTCCTTTATTAAAATTACCAAGATTTAGCATAAATCTTTAGTTTTTGATATTTAGTTCTAATATAATTTTCTGTTTTAGGGCCCTGTCACTGTAATGAGTGAAATAGATGAAGTACAGTAAGTCCTCACTTAAAGTCATCGATAGGTTCTTGGAAACTTTGACTATGCGAAATGATGTATAATGAAACCAGTTTTACCCTAGGCTAATTGATATAAATGAGGGTTAAGTTTTTACAGCATATTTCTGGTCACGAAAGCATCACCAAACTTCTAAATAAGGAGATAAAACACTTCTAATATTAAACATTGAAATAAATGGTAAGCGATACATACATTTAAGAATGGTTAATAAAGGCAAGGTAATTATTTACTCAATCTTTGGTGAATCAGTTATTGATGGGCCTAGTAGTGGTAGTTAAATACTTGCCAAGTGAAATTATTAAGAGCATTTCCTATCACCATGCAGTTCAAAGATAAACAATAACATGGCTGAGCACAGTGGCTCACCCGTATAATCCCAGTACTTTGGGAAGCCAAGGCAGAATTGTTTGAGGCCAGGGGTTCAAGACCAGCCTGGGCAACATAGGTAGACCATGTCTCTACAAAAATAAAAATAAAAAAATTAGCCAGCCATGGTGTCGTGTGCCTGTAGTCCCAGCTACTTGGGAGGCTGAGGCAGGAGGATCGCTTGAGCCCAGGAGTTGGAAGCGGTAGTGAGCTATGGTGACGCCACTGCACTCCAGCCTGGATGACAGACCAAGACCTTGTCTCAAAAAAAATTAAAATAATAACAAAGATGGTGAGCTTGCTGGCTACTTTTGTACTGCGTAATGAATGCATTTATTGTCATGCACATATATGATTATTATATACTTTTTTTTTTTTTTTTGAGGCACAATCTCACTCTGTCGCCAGGGCTAGAGTGCCATGGTATCATCACAGCTCACTGCAAGCTCAAACTCCTGGGCTCAAGTGAGTCTCCTGTCTTAGTGTCCCCAGTAGCTGGGACTATAGGCACACACCACCATGCCTAGCTAATTTTTGTTTTTTTTGTAGAGACAAGGGTCTTGCTATATGCTGAGGCTCATCTTGAACTCCTGGCCTCAAGCAATCCTCCCACCTCACTCAGCCTCCTAAAGTGCTAGTATTACAGACATGAGTGACCACGCCTGGCCTGATTATCCTGTACTTTATGAATATTTATTTGACAATCATTTATATTTATTCATTCATTTATTTTCTAACCTGCTTATTCCAGTTAAGGGTCTCTGGTGGCTGGAACCTGTCATGGCAGCTCAGGACAGCGGGCGGGAACCAGCCAAGGGCAGGATGCCATTGCATCACAGGGTGCACTCACATCCACATTCATTCATGCTGGGACAATTTAGACATACCAGTTAACTTAATGTGCACATTTTTGGGATGTGAGAGGAAACTGGAGTACCTGGAGAAAACTCACAAAGACATAGGGAGAACATGCAAACTCCACACAGGCAGTGCCCAGCCCAGAATCAATTTTTTCCTTGTCAACATTATTAACAAAATGGCATTGAATGAAACAATGTTATTACATAAACATATACAGTAATGATTACAGTGTATTAGACAGGCTGGTTCTGGGATAATATTGACAGGAATAAATAGGAATACCTGAAATTAACTAAGAAAGTTTTATGTAAGGCAGAAGACTTGATTTTTTTTTTTTTTTCAATAGCAGATCTCGAGAGGCACGTAGAAAGGCAAGGACAGAAGGGAGGGGACTACTGTAGGGTGAGAAAGACTAAGACTACTAACTCACTCCAGGAAGAGACTCTAGATTAGAATGGAAAATAAAGTCTTTCTGTTTGAGAAATAGCATCATTAAACAATTACAGAGAACTCTGAGAACATGGCACTATGCCAGAGACCAAGTATACAAAAAGGAAAAATATAAAGTTCGTGCCTTCAAGAAGCTTTTGAGTCCTGGATTCAGGAAATAGTCATAAATATATAAATAGTGTTTTCTGAAAGTGATGCACTAGTTCAGGAAACAAGATTGCTGTGAGTTCAGATGTTTTGGGAAATACCATCAGAAGTACACCTTGAAGATGTGTTAGCATTTAAGTAAATGAAGGTATATGAAGAAGGAGGGACACTCCAAGGAAAATTAGCATTAACAAAGGGGGAGGGTTTGGAAGTAATATGCATGGTGCTCTGGGGCAATGGTAAGTAGACTGAGGTGAAAGGAGGAGAAAGTTCATGTTTGTCAATTGGCAGATGATAAGATTGGAGAAGTGACTTTGGACCAAAAGTGGAGTACCTGGAATGACACACTAAGGCTTTTGAACTTTATCCTGAAAGTGATATGAACGGAACCTTTGCAAGATTTTGAGTGGGAATGTGACATAGGTAAACAATTAAGGAAGATTAATATAGAAGTTCAGGTAGAACAGATTATGAGGGACATGTTGGAAGAAGTCAGTGGGAAGTGGTGGGGACCTGGACTAGGTACAGGCATTGGGAACAGAAAGAAAAATCACAGGAATAGAATTTCCCCTTCCTCCTGAATCTGAATATTTTTAAAGATCCATTTATTTATTCAGACATTCTGTCAACACATGTTTTATTGAATGCCTAAGATTTGCCAAGGCCATGCTGATACAAAGAGTACTAAAACCAGGACCTGGCCTTTAAGGTACTCAAGGACTGAATGTGACTAATGAATAAGGATAAGTCTAGGGTGACAGTGTGTTAAGGCTGGATGACAGAAAGAATGATAAATCCATGAGAGATAAAAAATTGTCACCATTTTCCTTTGTGATGATTTGAGCGTCTTTGTTTACTGTAGCTTGGTGATTATCAAGTTAAGCAGAATACTGTACATGTTCCCCTTCTCATGGAATTTTTTTAGGGCACTAAGAATATGAAATTCTAAGAATTAGATGTTTTCATTTCATTTATATCTAGGGAAATGAAGAAGAAAAAACTTCCAAGTGACTCAGGGGATTTAGAAATGATAGAGGGAAAGGACAAAGAAAAAGAAAGTGCTGTACACATTGAAACCCATCAGAACACAAGCAAAAATGTTCCAGCTGTGCAGCCAATGAAGCGAGGACAAAAGGTAATAAACTTCAGGATGATCTGTCAAAGTTAGTACAATATGGTTCACAAATGAATTTATGAAGTTCCTCTTAATTCTTTAAAGTTTAAGTAAAATAGCAGATGTAGGCCAAAAAAAAAAAAAAATCCTGTGTGACTTCCTTTGACTGAAAATTTGTTGAAAAGATACCACATTTAGGGAACATAAAAGAGATCAGTTATAAATTCTTTAGACCTTTAAGATCATCTGCACAGAAGCACTCATTTTATGTTGAAGGAGGAATAGGAGATTGTGATTTGCCAGAGTCACCCAGATAGTAAGTGGCAGAGCTGATAGTTATTGATAATTTAACTTAGTAGTTTCTTTTTCAGTTATCAGTGTGATTTTGAGTAGAGCTCTTACATATTTTATTAAAGGTTGGTGATGAAGGACGTAGTACTGGATATAGAACATACTTTTTAAAATGCTGTAGCAGTATAAAAAGGGATTATGGGATAATTTATCAGTGTATCTTTTCGAAAATTAAATTCCTTTAATTTTAATTTTAAAAGCATTCCTTTGCAATCCTTTTTTTTCTTTTAAGACAGGGTTTCACTGTGAGTTGCCCTGGCTGGTGTGCAGTGCTATGCACAGGTGTGATCATAACACGTTATAGGCTTGAACTCCTCCTGGGCTTAAGTGATCCTCCCACCTTAGCCTGCTGAGTAGCTGGATTACAGGTGCAAACCACTTGCACCCAGCAACAATCTTTATAAAGATGTTTTATGTTCTTTCCTTTATCCATAGTGGTCAGAATTTCCTTTTCTTTTTTCCAGTGAGCCACAAATAAATGAAGGGACATATTATGCATATGGAATGGAAGCCTCAAGATATAATAAAAATATAAATTTTCTTCATATTAATATGAAAATTCAACATGACTTTAATGAGAATTGAAATTTTAAGAAACTTGATAAAATAATTCTAGAGTTCATTTTAAAGAGTAAATGCTAGAGGATAGCCAAGGAAATCTTGAAAAGATTAATGAGGAGGTACTTCCTTAGTAGGTAGTAAAACATTTAATGCTAGAATTGTTAAAACAGTATGGTATTTACGTGGGTATAGCCAGACAGAAAAGTGACACAGAATAAAATCTAGACATAGGACTATTAAATGTATACTTTAAATTTTAGTGTCTGATAAAATAATATTACAGATCATTTGGAAAGATATGAAATATTTAAAATTGATAATAATTTTCACATAGTTAACCATGTGAAAACAAAGTAAAATCCAGGTGGAAGAAAGAACCATCAATAAAATTGAAAGAATCTAAAAAAAAGAAAAGAGTGATGAAAAAAATGCTGTGTAAACTATGGGGAATTTGTTTACATTCATCAAATTAACAGATATTATGTGTTTAGTCATTCAGTAAATAAGTGTATAACATGGGAATGCTCTCAGAAATGCATCTACCCTTTGACTCAGCGATTCCACTTTTAGGAATTTATCCTTAAAAAAAGAATTATGGGTATGAACACTAAGGATGTTCATCAGGTTGATATTTATAATAGGAAAAAAACCTGAAAATAATCTTAAATGTCCAACAATATGAAATAACATGACGATAAATGGTGCATTTATACAATGAAATATTCTACAGATAAGTTAAGTTCCAAGGCAAATCCTGTTAGAATTATTAAAATACATTAAAATTTTAGATTATTTTGTGGAGAATTGTCATCTTTACCACATTGAGTCCTCTTATGGAAGACTATACTTGTGGATGATAATTATGTAGAATGTGCACTGTAACTAAGAATATTTTATATTCTTCAATAAAGATATATTTTCCCACAGAAGTCTTACCCATCCTATCTAGTCCTAGGTCCTTTATATTTTTTCTTACCATTTTTACTTTTTGTAAATAGTATATATATATATATATATATTTTTTTTTTTTTTTTTTGAGACAGAGTCTCACTCTCTTGCCTGGGGCGAGTGCCATGGCATCAGCCTAGCTCACAGCAACCTCAAACTCCTGGGCTCGAGCAATCCTTCTGCCTCAGCCTCCCGAGTAGCTGGGACTACAGGCATGTGCCACCATGCCTGGCTAGTTTTTTCTATATATAGTTTTAGCTGTCCAATTAATTTCTTTCTATTTTTGGTAGAGACGGGGTCTCGCTCTTGCTCAGGCTGGTCTCGAACTCCTGAGCTCAAACAATCCGCCTGCCTTCTCCCAGAGTGCTAGGATTACAGGCGTGAGCCACCGCACCCGGCTTAAATAGTATATTTTTAAATCATTTCCTAGTTATTAGTTGCTGGTAAATGGGAAGACAGTTTAATGGGCAATCTTATTAATACTTCATATGTAGGTAGTTTTGTCTACAAATAATGGCTTTTCTTCTAATTTTAATATCTTATTTTTCCCATGTTTTTTGCACTGACTCAACATCAGCATAGTGCTTCACATTAAGTAGTAATAGTGTATATTTTTGTTAATTTCATTCAGGGGACTATTTTGAGATTCTTATCATTGTGGGATGTTTCCTGTGGGTTGTCAGAAAATATCTTTTTGTTTATTTTTAGTAATGACAAGTTAAATTTTATTGAATGCTTTTTCTACATCTATTGCATTATTTTTCTCTATTAATCAGTTGATATGGTATACTACTTGAGAAAGTCTGTTAATTGGCCTTTTAATTTCTCATACTGTCCTTGCCTGGTTTGGGTATCTAGTTTATACTAGCTTCATAAGAGAAGTTTAGGATTTTCTTTCTCTGCTCTCTAGAACTTTGTATAAAATGCAAATTGTTTCTTGAAATTTGATAGCATTTGGTTAAAAAACTGATGTCTTGGGTTTTGTGTGTAGGTTTTTAAGAACTAATTCAATGTCTTTAATGATTTTTAAATCCATTCAGGTTTTCTCGGGTTTTTTTTGAAGTTGGTTTTCCTAAGTTATATTTTCTAAGAAACTCTGATTTTTTCATTAGGTTTTCCATTTCTCAGTTCAATTTATGGTAATAACATTAATTTTATTCTCTACATTTATTAATTGTACTGTATGTACAATATACATACAGTAAAATGCACAAATCATAATTTTTTAACTTAGTGAATTTTTATATGCACATGTATCTGTGAAACCACCACCCAGACCAAGATACTTGAAATGTTTCCAGCACTTCAGAAGGCTCACTTCTTGCCCTTTCTAAATATGTCCCCACATGTCTTTGGGTCCACAAGTATGCATTTCTGTTCAGCGTGCCTAGGAGTGGAATTTGCTGGATAATGGTGTACACGTGTTCAGCTTTATTAGATACTGCCAACCAGTTTTCCAGAGTAATTGTATCAGTTTCCCACCAAGTGGTGTATGTGAGTTCCAGTTGCTCCACATCCTCACTAACACTTGGTGTTGTCAGGTGTTTGGTTTTTTTAGTCATTTAAGTGATACACAATACTGATGACTCATTTTGGGTTTATTTTTCATGTTTATTAGACCTTTGAATATCCTCTTTTTGAAGTGCCCCTTTTAAAAGTTGGGTTGTCTCATCTTTCTAATTGATGTATAGAAGTTCTTTGTAATCTTGACTACAAGTCCTTTTTGGATATATGTATTCAAGTACTTTTTCACTTTTTACACTTTGGGGTCTGCTTTTTTTCGCTTTTGTAAAAGTGTGTTTTTTAATGAGTAGTATTTGTTAATTTTAATGAAGTCTGATTTATCAGTCCTTTCTTTTGCAGTTAAGTGTTTATTTGTGTCCTGTTTAAAGAAATCTTTAAAATTTTGGAAATCTGTTGTTTGGGCCCCAGCTAATCTGACTAAATCAAGACAAAAATCTACAGAGGTGGAGCCTAGGTGTCTATAGTTCAAAACCCCTAGGGTGATCTAGATGTATAATCAGGGTAAAGGAATCACTGGTTTTGTTGATAAAATTCAGTCTTAAGAGCCTCTACAATAAGTGCCCAGCCTAGCTTTGCCACTTCCATTTCCTGTTCTTCCTATGTGTACCCTAACTCCAACCAAATGTGATGACTTGCTAATACTACTCTCTCCTGTCTTTTTTATTCTTGCTTTCAAGTTTTATTTTTATTTCTTTGCCACATTTCTTACTCAAACTGAAAATTTCTCAAAATTTTCTTAGAAATAATTTTTTTGCACTTACAGTATTTAAAATGTTACATTACTTTATCTTTTCACCAGATGGTAAATTCCTTGAGGATGAGGCCCATGGTTTAGCTAGCCTCAGATGATTGTTTATTATAATGGTACCTGTTCAATAAGCATTTTTGACAGAGGATTAAAGAATCACCTTTTCTTTACAAAGTTGATAATTTTTACTGCTGAATTTTTCTAACCAAAATCTTCTGATTTTATAGAGTAAAATGAAAAAAATGAAGGAAAAATACAAAGACCAGGATGAAGAAGAGCGTGAACTTATCATGAAATTGCTGGGGGTATGTAACATGTAAAAACATTTTTTCTTTTGCTTTTCATTGGGCATCCAGCCCACTGCCTAGCATGATAGGCATTCAATACATTTTTGTTAAAATATTGACAACATTGAAAATACTAACATTAATTGATCTTTCAATTAATTAAAGTCTGCAGGTTCAAACAAAGAAGAAAAAGGAAAGAAGGGGAAGAAAGGAAAAACAAAGGATGAGCCTGTGAAGAAACAGCCCCAGAAACCCAGAGGTGGGCCAAGGGTTTCTGACAGCATTAAGAAAGAAACTCCATCTCTTGAAGTTATAACCCATGAATTACAAGATTTAGCTGTAGATGATCCACCTGATGACAAGGTAAGGCTACTACACATGTGGGTTTTTGCTACTTTTAGGGTGACTAATCATCCCAGGGTTCCCAGGACATGGGAATTAAAGTGCTAAAACCAGGACAAGCAGTAATCCTACTCTTAATGGAACATCATCTCAGAAATACAACCTGAAAGACTAAAATTGCATTATCTAAGCATAATAATAGTAGTGTTGACTACTGATAAAAAATTTATCACAAGCCTTTAGAAAATAATTGTATGGAGAGGCTTTGATTCTGATGAGACAGAGTCTTGCTCTGTTGCCTGGGCTAGAGTGCTGTGGTGTCAGCCTAGCTCACAGCAACCTCAAACTCCCAGGCTCAAGAGATCCTTCTGCCTTAGCCTCCCGAGTAGCTGGGACTACAGACGTGCGCCACCATGCCCGGCTAATTTCTTCTGTATATTTTTAGTTGTCCAGCTAATTTCTTTCTGTTTTTAGTAGAGACAGGGTCTCGCTCTTGCTGAGGCTGGTCTTAAACTCCAGACCTCGAGCAATCCTCCCACCTGGCCTCCCAGAGAGCTAGGATTACAGGCGTGAGCCACCGCACCTGGCCTCACTTCTCTAAGCTTTTCTGTGGGAATCTCTTATATTCTTAATGTTGAAAATGGGTATACAGTTAAAGTGCCAAGTACTCTTGTTGCAAAACCAGTAAGAAGTTTGTATTTTTCCAGCTATGATTGCCTAATTGTTTTATGAACTGAATATAAGCCCAGTCTTAAGTATACCTTCTTACATGAATATATACATCTTCTTGAAATTCTATTTTAATAACTTTGATTAAAATCAAATCAGGCTGAATCAAAAATTTTTATTTTCATCACCGGCATTGTTTTTAGTTAAAGCTTGAGTTATACTTATATGCTCATAATTATAGTTTATTACAGATAATGCTTAGAGATTGTGTATTGCCGTTTTGTTTTTTTCCCCTGCTGAACAGTGTCGTTTAGTAATACTTAAACTCATTTTAGCTCTCAAATATTTACATTATTCCCATATTCTGTAATTTATTCTGTAAACCGTATACTTGTAAATATTCATTAGAGGTGGTAATTATGAACGTTCTGTTGATATCCCCCCAAAATTCATAACCTGGAACCTACATACACAATGTGACAGTATTAAGTAAGTGACTGAGTCATGATGGCCCTTACAAAAGAGGTTGAAGGGAGTGCCCTTTCGCCATGTGAGGACACGGCAACAAGGTGCCATCTTTGAGGCTTACCAGACACTGAATCTGTTGGTGCCTTCCCCTTGGACTTTCCAGCCTCCAGAATTGTGAGACGTAAATTTCTGTTGTTTATAAATTATTCAGTTAAGGGTATTCAACCTGGACAGACTAAGACATTAAGTTATCTCCAGATATTTTTCTTACGTAGGTAAGCAAACACAATAAAGAATATCTTAGTATGTGAAAAATTTATCCTAAAACTGCTGAACAGAGATTTAAAAACAAAAATTCTGTTTACCAGAATTCTCCATCTTCTTTTTTCCTGGCAAACGTATTAACTTTAGTTGTCATTTCAAATTGTCCCTATAACTTTCACTGTTTTAGCATATACTTTATGCAAAAGTTTGGGGGCTTTTCCCCCCCACTTCAGAGAACCATCCTTTTTCTCTTTCAATGGCATTGCTTATTAAGTATTAAATACACGCACACACATAAATTCACGTCAACGTCTTGGGACACCAAAGAATACATCCTGGGGCCCCTATCCTGTGGGTTAGATATGACAGTCTTGTTATATCACTGTTTCTTTCTCTTCATGGTTTAATGGTGTGGAATTTAATTTTAAGTTATAGCTGACTTTTATTTTTATATGTTGGAACAGGAGGAACAAGATCTGGATCAACAGGGAAATGAGGTATGATTTTGTGTTGGGGTTCCTACTACAACACTCTCATTGCAGTAATCTAGTTCCAAGAGAATATTTGATACACAATTAATTAAAATATAAAAAGCTAATAAGACTGCAGGCTCTAGAGTCAAACTTTCTGGGTTTTAATCCCAACTCTGCTATATGTAACTGTGCAAACTTAGAAACATTCTTTGTGCCTCAGATATTACCTCATGTGAAAAAATAGGGATAATAACTGTCCCTACCAGGAGGGAGTTGTTTCGAGAAGATAATGTATGTCAAGGGCATTTAGAAAAGTTTATGGCACATAGCAAACACTCAACTATCAATTACAGTTCTGCACCAAGCATTTTGTCCTAAATCCTAAGTTTACTCATACTGTTAAACAAATAGGGGCAATCTTGTTGGCAGCCTGCCAACTGAGAGCTCTTAAGAGGTCCTGGGATTTCTCCTTCGAGAACAGGAAGAAAAACAGCTACTCTAGCTCAGGGATTCTCAACTTTGGCACTATTAACATGAGATGGTTAATTTTTTTGTTGGGGGAGGCTGTCCCATGCATTATAAAATGGTTAGCAACATCCGTGGCCTTTACCTACTAGATGCGAGTAGCACCCACTACCTCTCATTGTGACAGTCAGAACTATTTCTAGACATCACCCAATGTTTTCTCGGGGGCAATGGTAGAGAACCACTGGACTAGCCAAAGTATCAGTCCCATTTTCATGCAGTGGGCCTTAAATTTATTTGTGATCATTTTAATGCATAGTAGTTTTCTGCAACTTAAGTAATATCCAGCAAGTTTCCCCCCTCCGCTTCTCTTTTTTTTTTTTTTTTTTTTTGAGACTGAGTCTCGCTCTATTGGCCAGTCTAGAGTGCCTAGTCTAGTCAGCCTAGCTCATGGCAACCTCAAACTCCTGGGCTCAAGCAATCCTTCTGCATCAGCCTCCCAAGTAGCTGGGACTACAGGCACATGCCACCATGCCCGGCTAATTTTTTCTATATATTTTTAGTAGAGATGGGGTCTTGCTGTTGGGCAGGCTGGTCTCCAACTCCTGAGCTCAAACAATCCTCTTGCCTCAGAGTGCTAGGATTATAGGTGTGAGCCACCATGCCCGGCCTCCCCCTTTCTCTTAAATGTATCTATAGGTGATATTTTGAAAATCATTGTTTTCATTACTTATTACATTAGGCAAAAATTAAGTAGTAAAGAATAACATATTTAAGTATTAGTCTTTAACTCTTTGGAACTTTAAAGCAGAGTTTAAGCACTGCTGCTATTCCTACTTAGACTATATACCTATCATAAAAGGATAAAAATATATCAAGATATTAAATCAACAGTGCTTTAGCAATTTCCTTTAAGACTCATATAAATTATGTAATTATTTTTATCTTCCCTTTTTAGGAAAATCTATTTGATTCTTTGACAGGACAGCCACATGCTGAAGATATACTGTTGTTTGCTATTCCAATATGTGCTCCTTACACCACCATGACAAACTATAAGTAAGTCACCATTAGTTTACTTAGAACAGTTGACACAATGACTTTTATGAGTTGTTTTGTAATCTCTGTTTAGTAACACATGCAAATCTCCTTTTTAAAGATACAAAGTGAAACTTACTCCTGGAGTTCAGAAAAAGGGAAAAGGTATTTAATTTTTTTTTTGAATTATTTTAAACAGTTCCTTGATTGAACAGAAGTAGATTCTTTGTTTTATATTTACAGCTGCAAAAACAGCCTTGAATAGTTTCATGCATTGCAAAGAAGCAACAGCAAGAGAAAAAGACTTATTCCGCAGTGTAAAGGTAAAGTTTTCCTTCAGAAAAGGAAAGTGGAAATTAGTTGTACAATTAAAAATGTTAGCAGTTAATTTTACTGCTTTCAGTAAGACAGCATTTTTTACCAAAACAATAGAAAATATTTCAGCTAAAAATTTTGGAAATGCCTTTCTTTTGACAGCAGAGGATACATAATTGTCATAAAAGAAACACGATTGACCATATAGAATGTGAAGATATTCAGCAATTTTCTTTTTTTAGGACACAGATTTATCAAGAAACATTCCTGGCAAAGTGAAAGTATCTGCACCCAATCTTCTGAATGTAAAAAGGAAATAGCTGAGATGAAATCCTAAAATATTTAAGAAGAGCCAATTTTATAGCCTTTTGGAAGTTCAAAGATGAAAACGTCATGTAACAGGACTTCCACATTTAAAAATGAACTAAACATTGCCTTGCTATATTCGCCAAAAGGACTTAATTCTTGTTTTTTCCAGTTTTGTATAGAGGAAACACTGTCTATGATAGGATTTCCTAAAATATTTGTGGATAGTTATATGCTAATTAATACATCTGTAGTTATTCTACATTTTCTTGAAATTTGGGAGGTTAATACTTAGTACTCATTTCACAATGTAAAGAAATTGAACGGTGAAGTGGCTCTATTGCTTAAACTGTTGACTTAATCTACTGTATATAACATCTTATATATATATATTATAGGCCAATCACAAGGGTTTTTTTCTTGTTAGGGCTGGGGGCAGTTAAACATTTAAGGATTATGTCTTGAAAACCCTAAGTATTGGAGTAGAGTGGATTTTCTTCTGCCTTCACCTATACTTGTCAAAAAAAAGTATTAGACCAAATGTAAAATACAAACAATTCTCATGATTCAGCTTAAGAAATAATTCCTAGAAGAAATTGGTGTTATTTTCATGCATTTATATATACCTTCAGTCTTCATATTAATTTCTTTATTCTCATTCATTTCTGTACCATTTTAATTTCTACCTCTAGTAATTATCCTAGCATGATAGAGTATCTTAACCTACAATATCAAAAGTGCACTTCAGTGCCACTTTTAGTGAACATGACCATGTGCCCCAGCGTCTACACTGAAGGAAGCATTTACAAATAGCTGTAGGTCCTGCCACGATTTCTTTGACCAGCTTAGTCCTATTGAGGATATTTTTCCATTTGAAATTAATGTAAAAAACTCTTTATTATGTTGTATTTATGATGCTAGGCTATATAATAGACTGACTATTCTTGTCGTTAAAAAAAAATCTAAAGTTTTAATGTTTTTAAAAAATAACTTCACCATTTCATAATGGTAAGACTGTTTGTTTCGTATGTTTCTACAGATGTATATCCCAAAGTTACCAAAAAGGAAATGCAATAACCATTCTTTGGGGGTAAAAAGCCCAAGCATTAATTTTCTTTTACTTTTAATAGAGGACTGTTACTGGTGTTAAATACATTTATTGTAAACTTTACACACAAAAATAGGTTCTCTAGGCCATTCACATGCACATTAAAACCAAAACGCTGCAAACTACAACAATGCATATAATTATACAAATGATGCCACTCTGACGTTTACAGGTCTGCTGTCCATGCAAGGTTATCAGAGGCATTATCTATGAAGCCTTAAGATCCAGAAGTGTTGTTACTACCAAACCTCTGATTAACACTGTGAAGTAAGTGTTTTGGAAGGCAGTTCCATGAGTTGGCTAACATGTCTTTAAAGCAAATGACTGCTTCTAAGCTTAGCCTGAAAGTAGACAAGGAAAGAGAAAAATAGTTTCACTTTACTATTTAGAAGTATTCACTTGAAATACAAAAAAAAACCAAAACTGTCTTTAAAGATTTTCATAGGAACTGGTCAGTTATATCAATGAAGACTCATTATTGCCCTTAAGTGTCAAGAAACACAATGTAAAATAATCTAAGTGCCAAGTAAATAGTTACTCACCGTACAAGAGATTTCGGTTGAACTGAAAATACAAGTATTTCATTACTGTGTGCCTGAAAAATAGATAGGAAGAGTACATTAAAAAGTGCTTCACAAACCAGTTTCAGTAATAATATGAAGTGGTATACTTACAGCTCTGTGATGGACAAGCAGATTGTTGGCACACCCACCAAAAACAATTACTTCTCCTTCATCACTGGCACAAGCTGTATGCCATAATCTGCATTTAAAACAAAAACTTGGGTTTGAAGTCACCCAAACAACCAAACTGATCATGTACACTACAGAATAGAGCTAATTAAAGACTAGAGATCTTAAGGTAGTTCAGACCAAAACATCATGGTGGTAAGTAAAATCTTAAGGGAAAGTAGCAAAAGCTTTTAAAAAAAACAATGTCTATTTTATCTGGATATTTTTTCTCTCTGGTCTGGTCCTCATTTATGCAATGAGGGGATAGAACTTAATGATCTGTTCTCTAGGTCTTTGTTAGCAATAAAAATCTTATGGGAGCTGAGTAGTGTATTCCCTGTCCTTCTTCGATGGACACATTGGCCTTGTACAGAACACGTGAGGGATGCTGATGCTGAAAGCCTGGTAATTCTATGGAAAGATATTTGTGCAAATGAAATCTTAAGTGGCATGACTACTTGGGATAGAGGCTTGGGGAAAAAAACAGAGGCTGCTCTATGTGCTTTGAACACCAATTTTAACTATATTATTTCCTTTAGCAATTCTTTTTTAAGATTAATAAGAACTAACTGTCAATGTTTAAGCTCTTTTGAGTGATTATACTTCTTAATTTTTATTAGACAAATCTGATCAACAGTTCTTGATCTGTTTTTTTTTTTCATGTATATTCTTTTAGGTTTTAAAAAGTCTTTCCCCCAAACCCCACCCTTTTTAATGACAAACATAGATGCAGTTCATCTTACTCAGGTAAAAAGTTTGATTATAAATTTTAACTATATCAATAATTTTATCATAATGGAAGGAAGAAGCAAAAACAAAAATCCAGCCCTATTCTTCATACGTAGATGATGGAAAAGAAAGTATTTGATACTAGGATAACATTTCCTTGAGAAGTATGATGTCAAACCTAAGCAAATGCTAAGATTTTAATAAATAAGTATGGTGGATATAATGCAGCCAGAACTTCAGTTCTTACCAGTCCTTACACATATTCAGTATAAGAATTACCTTTTAAATAGTTCATACCTTGGTTTTTCAGAATAGGGATGGTTAAACTGTATCCATTCATTTTTACTGATGCAGTAAGTCCAGGCATCACCTGAATGATACAAAGAAAAAAGAGCTATGAAGTATGTTATTCTGTTAACATGACATTGACACTTAAAGGGCACAGCTTTAATAAGTAAAATAATACTTCAGATCATGAGTACATAAAGTATATTTCCTTTTTTTTTCTCTGCAGTTAACCAAGTAAGCCCTTTGCATGTTATAGCCCTTTAGTTTTTTTTAAGTACTGCAGGTCATTTCTTTACTGAGCATAATGGAAGTATGTCATACTATGTACAATTATAGGTATGTTATATGATGAAGATTAATATCAAACCTTCCGACCAACCCCATAAGCCTTTTCATATATCTATAATAAACTGATTTTCAGCTATTTATTCTATATAGATGATATATAATGATTTCATTATTGTATTTTTAAGGGACTTACTTAGAGGCTGTTTATCAGTGGTAAATCCTCCAAAGAGAAAAAGATGATCTGAAGAAACTGGTGTTAGTGAGTGCCAAGATCGGCCAACTGGGCATATGCCTTGTGGAATTCTGAAAATAATAGCTAAGTTACAATATCTGTGATTAAAATCAGCTACTGTATGTAATATAGAAAAACTGAAGTTTTCTTTTAAAGTTTATATGGAATTATTATGAAAAAAGACTTTAAAGACTTTAACTGTGTTCTTTATACTGTTTTCTTTGACAGCACAGTCAACGTTAGACCTTTTTGCAACAAACATTGAGCATATGCCATGTGCCAGGGACACAGTTAAGGGAACTGAAAACAAAATTCCTTAAGGACCTAGTAATCATGCTTATTTATATTCATAGTTACAGAAAAGTTAAGCCAAGTATATTATATACAGATAATAGGGAAAAGGGTAAAAATTGGGAAAACTTTTCTAAATAACCTAAAGTGATACCTACAATTCATTCCACTCCCATGTATCCAGATTGAGATAGTGAAGATCATTCATTCTAGCATCCTAAAAAAAAAGGATAATTGAATCATCATTTTGAAGAATTCAAAAGCAAGTCATTGAAACCGTTTATGTACTCACTCGATATCTGCCTCCAAACACAAAGCCTTTGTTTCCAACAGTTGCACAGGCATGGGCAGCACGAGGTGAAGGTGCTTTACCCTATTAAAAAGTTACACAAGTGACTTAGTAAAGGAGTGAGATTTTTATAAATGGAGGGAAAATATCAGTCTTCTCTGGATATGGGATAAGAATATGCAAGATACTTGAGCTTTTAAAAGCTGAAGTGCAGACTTTGAGTCAGCAATACTAAAAGCTGACTACCAAACGGGATTTAATTTTATATTTTTGAGATGTGTTAACTAAATAGGCTGGTTAATATAACAGAGGTTGCTTTATTTTTTAATCTTTTAAAATAAAGGCCAGCACATTTTACAGTATCCAGGAAAAGAAATCTAATAGTTAAGTAATACATATTCCAGTGTAGTGCTAGGTTAATTATGGGTTGAGTATCCCCACTCTTCAATCTGAAACTTTTTGAGCACCTACATGACACTCAAAGGAAATGCTTGTTGGAGCATTTTGGATTTCAGATCTTTGGATTAAGGATGGTCAGCTGGTAAGTACATAATGCAAATATTCCAAAATCCGAAACACTTTTAATCCCAAACATTTCTGATAAGGGATACTCAACCTTTATGAGCAATAGCAGCTACCACTTAACATCTATTAGATAATAGGTGCTGGGTTAGTCCCTTCATGTATTCCTTAAACTTTTCTGATTTCCAGATTCTTTGGAGAACAATGAAAGCTATGGATCTTCTCTTTCCAGAAAACAAGAATAAGCTGTCAAATTTATAACACCTCCCAACTCTGGTGTATCCCCCTCCTCCTCTGAGTGGCCTTGCTTTAATAATTCATTGTTCTTCAGTAACTCACAGTAGTTATAGGCTGGCTCCAGATGAATATTTCAGTGTCTAAAATATGTACATGGTCATTCCATCCTCTTGGATGACTTGAATTCTACAGAAAATAAGAATCTGAATTATTTTACAAGTAATGTTTGTAAAATTATATAGTCCCTGATTTATTAACAAGGAAAAATGAACAAAACTACTTGCAACCGTAAAGTATATTTCAACATAGGCCATGTGCAAATATGAAAACTTCACTTACCCAAAAAGATGTTTCATCAAATTCAAAAGTTCCCAATACTTTATCTTCAGGTAAATATCCATATCCTCCAAAAAATATTAACCTGTTTGATAAAGAAACAAGATATTAAAAATTGAAACATCCAAAAGATAAGACAAAAAGAAAAATCCCTTTTGTCCTATCACATTAACTACCATGTGAGTTATATTTAACTCATGCTAGTTTTGAGCCTGGGGCCTAGTGAGGTGTATATAACTCACACATCTCTTTACTTTGGGAGCCATGTGAACCATTTTTCAAGTTGCATATAACTCACGCCCAGAAAACAATAAAAAATAAAATTTTCATTAAATTAGAAAGGATCGTTTTGTTTTTGAAGTTTTTATTCTGTTTTCATAATAAAATGCCATGGCCCCAAGGAAAAATATTTTTTTCTTAGTGTGGCAATCAATGTGTTACGTATGAATTAAGAAGGTATACTTGAGTATATGAAAATACTTATTCAAATAAAAATGGCTAACACTTAACTATGTCTTAGGTGTTATGTTAAATGCTTTCATGTATTAATTCACTTAGTCTTCATATGGGCCTATGAGGTATGTTCTATGCTTATTGGCTGAGGACACCTGAATGGTAAACACTTTCCACATAAATAACCCGAACCTATAGTTCTACTAACTTACTTGTTTTTATATACCCAGACACCAAGTTTGTCCTTTGATGATGGAGGAATTCCTTGGCAATCAATTCTTTCCCACTGTAACACTCTGTCTGTAGACCTTGAATCCAACATGTAGAACTGTCAGAAGCAATGATTTTGGTTAGATTTGGTAATGTGAAAGAAATTCAACTTTAGCATTTAATTTTACTGTGATTTGTGATAATAAGAATGCCATCTAATTCATCTAATGCTACTGAAATTGTGACTGCAGAGTGGCTGCCGGACTGGTCTGTGTCTAGATTAGGAATTTGTGACAATATAAATTTCCTAAGTCACTAAGCACACTGTTGGTTCAGCTGGGTTTTTTTCCTCATAGCCACACCTTTTTTTTAAATCTAGATCATTTATTGAATGTCTATAGAGCAATTAATTATGAAAACATCCAGATATATACAAAAGTATACTTAGAATATTAGTCACAACATTATATGTTTGAAATTTTTCATGATATGGCAAAAAATAGGGATTGGGACTAGCTAAAGTAAGTATGGCAAACATAGCCACACCTTTTTTTTTTTTTTTTTCCTGAGACAGTGTCTCACTCTGTTGACCGGGCTAGAGTGCCATGGCGTCAGCCTACCTCACAGCAACCTCAAACTCCTGGGCTCAAGCAATCCTACTGCCTCAGCCTCCCAGGTAGCTGGGACTACAGGCATGCGCCACCATGCCTGGCTAATTTTTTTTTTCTATATATTTTTTAGCTGTCCAATTAATTTCTTTCTATTTTTGGTAGAGACGGGGTCTCGCTCTTGCTCAGGCTGGTCTTGAACTCCTGAGCTCAAATGATCCACCTGCCTCGGCCTCCCAGAGTGCTAGGATTACAGGCGTGAGCCACTGCACCCGGCCAGCCACACCGTTTTGATGAAGGAATTGCAGTGCATTCATTTACATTGTACAAGCTTTTTGTCTTGCCTTAGGTAGGCACTCTGAGTTGTACTGATCTAATTTATGGGTATTAAGATGGTTTTATCAAAAATGTCAGGTTGAGCAATTTTACCTTCAAATTCAATTTAACAGATACATCTTTGGTGCCTATTTAATTCTAGGAGCTAAGGATCAACACTTGAAAGATTAAAAACTGGTTTATCCTTCAAAGGATGAATATATCTGCCATTTTATATTTATATATATATAAATAGTTTTTATTTCTCTAAAACACTCAAGTTGCCTTACTGTCAAATTTAAAACACTCAACCCCATTTGACATCCTCACCAACTATGATTTGTGACTGCCCCCTAAAACCTCAGCTTCTCTCCTTCCCAACCTTCCTCAAGTTGCAAAGTTATTTTCCCCCCTTGGCTTTGAAAAATACATAGCTCAACTACAGCCTGTAGATGAGATGTGCCTCACAAAATATTTTAGGCAAAGAACCCTTTCTTCAAGCAAAATATTAATCAAAAGCCCAATACATAAAAACAAAACTGGAGCTACAATTGTTAAAATGGAGGAGGGAAGGGCAGCCTGGAGCCCACTTAATACCATATGCTCTTCCCACAAGTGCCCAAAGGCATCTCAAATCCTTAGAGTTTCTAGGAGCATAGTTTGAAACCATCTTAGCCATATGTATAAAACCTATAAATCACTTGGCATTTCCATAAACAAGACATATTTTGCTTGTATCTCTGCATCTTGGCTACCCCTTCCATTTTTATTCAATTCAAGCATTGCCTACCAAACACAACGTCAAGGACTCTTGCAAATTCAGTGATATTTACTAAGTTCTATGTGCCAGGCTCTGTGTCTCAGATACTACTGCATGGTTTACTTATTATATATGTCCCTTCCAGAACATGAGCTCTTAGAGGCGGAGACTATTATAGTTTGTTCATCTCGGTGTCTACAGTGTTTGACCAAGTGCTCAGCATACAAAGTGCTTACTAAGTTGCCAAATAAATGAATTGATAATTGTCTACCTATATATCATATGCACCTTTCTGACTGACTGTATCTGTCTCTTACTGACCTGAAAGAGCATAAGTGACAACTTTTCCTAATTGGAAATAAATATGGACCAAGTCTGAACAGCAGTGTCTTAGGGCACCATATTATTGGAATGTTAATATGTAAAATTTTGTCTGTCAGTGTTAATTTAGCTAACACGTAGGGGTTCTAAGACAACAATTAGCTATAAAGAGCACAAATAAAAACAACCTAGGAAGTTACTCTACATAAGTTACCAACACAACTTGATTTTACAAAAGGCCTAGGTAAACACAGACTGGTAGACATAATAGTAAAACGCCCATTACTCCGATAATCTTAACTGGGACAGAAATAAGTATAGGGCTAACCTTAGAAATCTGAGGTTTGAAAGAGAATAATAATAAAATTGACTTGAACCATAATCCTTGGAAACACTAACCTTATTTGTATTGCCTCTTGAATGGTGTCCCCCAAACAAGTACAGCACTCTATCTACACACACAGCACAGCTTCCTGACATAGAAGGAGGAACATCACCTTCAGTGTTAATTTTTTTCCTGAGGGGGGGTAAAAACTGAATATAAGTAAGTTTACCAAAAGGAAGAAATGCAAAAATCTATTAATTTTTCTACTACTTATCCCCATAATAAAGGAAAAAATAAAAGGAGAGGGCTGACTAGATAGTGTCTAGGGTCTCTTCTAGCTCTAAAATTCAATTCAAGGAATGCACTTTTCCTCTTTACCCATTCCACAGGCAATGCCGGCTGGTCCTACGTGTATAGGCATAATGAAAGGTCTGAAAGCCTAAGTTTCATAGTTTCATATTTTTTTATTCTAGGAACATACCATTTTATTTTTCTGAAACTAAATTTTGCTTTTTATGTACATGGCGGTGGTGGTTCGTCGTTTTTGGTTTTTTTTTTGCGTGGGCCAGGAACCACAACATTCCTAGTTCAGACAAATTCAGTTACCTTTTAGCCATTCAAATGAATCTGATATAGTCCTTTGTGTAACACTACAAACAGGTAGTGCTTACTATGTGTCAGGCATTCCTCTGTATATATTCATTCTGAATCAAAAAATTTTAATCTAAGAAATTATAAGATTCAGAATATTAATAGTACACTTAAGGTCTTCTCACACTATCAGATACAGTATTATTTTATCTTTGTTAAGCTTGAAGTTTTGGAAGGCTTATTTTAAAATTTTTTTATTTTTTAATTTTTCTATAGAGACAGGGTTCTGTGGTGCCCCAGGCTGGTCTCAAACTCCTGGCCTCAAGTGATCCTCCCGCCTTGGCCTCCCAAAGTGCTAGGATTATAGGCATGAGTCACCACTCCTGGCCTTATTTTTTTTTTAAATAAAATATATACATAGAATTCCCCTTTTAAGGGAATACAATTATAAATTTCCAATTCTCTAGAAAAAGATTAACAAACAGGCCATATTAACACTGATTTGCTACATACAGAAATAATCCTGACTTATTTTAACTCTTAAATCAAATGAGACTATTATTCTAGTTCTGAGATCTACAATAAGTAAAATATTTAAATCACAAAGTTCTCACAGAGCAAACCATGGGGAAAACTACTTTGTAAATCCTAATTATAGAGCTCATTAAAATAGAATACCACGTTTATTTTTAGCAGCTAAAATTTCTAAACCTAAAATCCAACAAGTCTAACATCCTAAAATCCTTTTCTTATTCAAGATACCATATCACAAGACTTATAATGTCTTGAAAATACATATGGAACTTTTGTTATCTTTCCAGGATCTGAAACTAGTACCTCTCTTTTAATATTACTATGATAATTTAGTTATACAGCCCTGAATAGAAATTTATTCCAAGGTCATTAAAGTAGTACAGAACTACTTCTAAAGAGATACTAAAGTATCTAAGTTTAACAGCTGAGCTAAACTAGAATATTTTTATAATATAGATAGCTTAGCATCCTTAATTAAAATATTTTTATTCATCAGAATGGGTTTTACAACATTTTTCTTTGCAACTTTATTTGAAATTTTTAGTCCCCCTCATAATATCCAGTTACCATCTTCCAGTCTCCATGTTGTAGATCCATAGTTCTTCTCTAGGCAGATAAAAGTCATATAATCCTCTGACTTGATTACTCTAAGAAGAATAAAATTGTAAATATTAAAAATAATTGATATTTTAAAGAGGCACTTTTTCCTGTCATATTTAGGAAGTTGCTAGTTATGAAAAGTTAAATAGGTCTTACAATTATATTAAATGCATGATCCTCCCTGACCCATGCCACACGCTCAAGGTAAAGCTTAATATAGACAGCTCTGAATTAAAATTTTTGATACAATAGTTGTCAATAGTGCGAGAAGTTAAGAGGTCTCCAGGAAATCTCTAAGACTACTTTGTCCGGAACAGATCATGTTCCAAATTTCAGTTGCATGACTTCAGGAGAGATTGCCTGTGCCACGGTCAGCAGACTACTGAAAGTGTCTGACCCACACTAACATATGATGTATGGCTTTCTAGCCAAGCTTTCCTTTCACTCATTCTTTAAGAAGCAAGAGAGAGGGCAGAACTGCAAATTTGCATATATTAAGTCCTTACACAAAATTTTAAGTTCCTTGTTCTGCTCCATTTCTCCTCATGTATTAATTCCTAACAAATAGACTGAGCTTACCAGAGCTGAGTGCTGCTGTCCATGTATTGCTTTATTTAATCCTCACAACCACCCTAAAAAGTAGTTGCTATCATGAGAAAATGGATTTTTCAGAGAGGTTAAGTAATTTGCCAAGGTTACTTAGCAAGTAATGTAGAGCCAGGATTCCATCCTTTCCCTGAACTTTGCCAAGTGCCTGGCATTTCCAGACTTTGATCCTCTCTGGCCACTTTCTGAACAATTTCAACACATAGTAGTAAACAACTGCAGTTCACTGAAAATGGTGTCAAGAGTCTAAGCAGCTTGAGCATTAAACACACAGAAATAAAGCAGTCGGCCATGTAAACATTTCTCTTTCCACTCCACCACTGATGAAGGGAAAGCTGGAAGCGAGACAGTGAGCTGACATGGAGGAGACCAGCCAAGCCTGGGTGGGGGAAAACTGACTACTATGTAGGAAGCTAAGGTTTATTGCCTTTGAAACAATCTCCAGGGCCTTCTGTGCCTACTCTCAGGCTTTCAGACATAAATGGGGAGAATAGCCTGTTTGGGAACCACCCAATTCGGTGATCGTGCTGCTCCAACCTGCCGCGGCCCCAGGACCTTATAAACCCACCATCAGAAATCTTCACCCTGGCAACCCTCCCCACCCAGAAAGAAAAGTCCCATTCCCCAAATGTTGCTGATTTTTACAAATAGAATTATGTTTGTTTGTTTGTTTTTGAGACAGAGTCTCACTCTTTTGCCCGGGCTAGAGTGAGTGCTGTGGCGTCAGCCTAGCTCACAGCAACCTCAAACTCCTGGGCTCAAGTGATCCTCCTGCCTCAGCCTCCCGAGTAGCTGGGACTACGGGCATGCGCCACTATGCCAGGCTAATTTTTTCTATCTATTTTTAGTTGTCTGATTAATTTCTTTCTATTTTTAGTAGAGACGGGGTCTTGCCCTTGCTCAGGCTGGTTTCGAACTCCTGAGCTCAAACAATCCACCCGCCTCGGCCTCCCAGAGTGCTGGGATTACAGGTGTGAGCCACCGTGCCCGGCCTACGAATAGGATTATGAATAAAGTAGTTTAGACTGAAGTATGATTGACCAACAGGGTTGATTTTCCCTAGGGCAATTATTCACATTTTAATATGGGTCCCTACATACCTGTCCCCTCCCTCCTTGCAGTTCCACATCCCTACCAAGTACTCTCCAAACACGTATTCATTGGAGGCTGGGGAAAACATTGTAGATAGAAGGTATCAGGACAGCTGTCTTTGAGAGCTATCTCAAACATGGTCAACTCTGATCGGGTTAACCGTACCATAAGCTAAAACCGGTTATCACAGTCACGAAGCAAGTCATCCAAGGCACCGGCATAGTGACTA
Source organism: Indri indri (assembly GCA_004363605.1). Taxonomy (NCBI): domain Eukaryota; kingdom Metazoa; phylum Chordata; class Mammalia; order Primates; family Indriidae; genus Indri; species Indri indri. Next base: position 15,247 of record RJWJ010003079.1, on the reverse strand, counting down.
AATTTCAAGCAATTGGGGAGGCGGAGAACATTTTTAAGATCTAAGGGGAATAAAGCAAGCATTTTGTGGTAGGAATGGATCGGAGCCACCCCAGCAAATGGAAAAATATAATTCTAGAATGTAGAGTGTTATTGGGAAGCTCTAAAAACAAAAGGGTAGGAGAACTAATGAGCAAGGTTTTAAATAGGAGACACCTGGGGTGGACTCTCCAGCTGGGATTAAAGAGAAGAAATGCAACTGGCTGTGAACTGGTAAGTAATCACTTTGTTTACGATCGGTGGTGTGGCGGGGAACAGTTGCACTCTGTAGTTAAACATTTGTTGCTGGGGGTTTTTTGGTTACTGGCAAAGATTTTCTGTTAATTTTTTAAACAGGCGTTTCTTCTGAAAAACTTCCAACTCTTTCTCAGCTGAAACCAGAAGGAAAATAGCCCTGAAATGTCCAACAATAGCGTGATGCACATCTGTACAGGTGTAGCTGGGACTGCTGCATAGGCGGTAATATTCAATAAGGTGATTTCCTGAGGCCCTCCGGAATTCCAGGGATTTCTCCTACACCTCGGCCACCCCAGAAGCGGGGAACAGTCTCGGTGAGCCAGTTGGCTCCGGCTCCAGATAGCAAAGTCCTCCTAGGTAGTTCCGATAAAGGGTCTCACACCGTCACCTCTCTTACTCCCAACACTTTCAAATAAAACCAGTTTCGTCGTCACGCACTGCCCCACCAACCTAACAGGGCCTTCCCCAGAATAACGCTCCAAAGGCAACGAGGGGGTAGAGGGAGTGGGCTTTGTAAGCACAAGGTTGGTGTGACAACAGCCCTGGAGCCTTGACACGGGTGGGAGGACTCGAGAGGAGACTCCCGCCCGCAAGCAAACAAACCAACGGGCAGAGTCCGAGGGAGGGGAGCGCCCTCAGAGGCCCCCTCTGACCTCTCCGCCTGCCCGCGACCCGGACCCGGGTAACAGCCGAGCGACGCCTGCCGCGGCTCGGCCAGCAACTGACCTTGTAGCCGCCCCAGACGAACATGTGGCGCCCGTCGCTGACGGCTACGTGGCCGCTGCGCTCAGCCGGGCAGGCGAGCTCCATGGACTCATAGCTCTCGAAGGCCGGCCCCGGCAAGTCGTCCGCCCGCAGATCCTCGTTGCCATCAGCCATCTTTTGAGGCTACACTTTAGCTCACGAGGAATGCCCACACCCGCGAGGGGAGAAAGAGACAAAGAAGAAAGAAAGAAATGCACAGCGGCGTGAGGCAAGGAGAAGGCGGCAGCGGCAAGAGGGACGGCGTTGAGGCCTCCCTGCCGCCTGCGCTCACGTTTCTCGGCCCTCCTCGGCCGAGGACGGCTCTCCGCCGCCGGGACGCGCCTGCGGGCAGCGGAGCAGTGAGGGCGGCGGGGGCCCGGGACCCGGAGCACGCCGGGCACGGAGACCGCCTCAGGCCCGCTCCCTCTCACAGCCCGCGCGCCCCGCCTCCAGCAGCTCACGGCCCTTGTTTACGCCGCGGCCGGAAGCCGCCCGCTCCGCTGACGCCGCCCGCCGAGCTCCGGAAGCGCGGCCGCCGCTCAGCGCCCCCAGCGCCGGGTCCTCCCGCCGCCGCCCGCTCTTCAGCGCACGGCCCGGCCCGGGAGTTCCGTGCGCCCGCGCGAGCTCCGGACACGCCGCAGCCTCCTTTCACTGAGGAAACTGCAGGGATGGTGCCCTGAATCGTTCCCTGGAGACTGCTGAATTTTAGCCAGATTCTCGCAAGATTTTTTTTCTTCCTGAAAATTTCTCCTTGTTTGAGGCACGTTCTCAAAGCGTTCAACAGCCTGGACAGGGCGGGTACCAAAATTGCTCAACTAGTAGGTTTCTAGCCTCGGCTTCTCAGAGACGGAGTAAATGCCCTGCTGTCCCCTGGGCACGAGGGATGGCGCCTCGGGTCTCCTGCGTGATCTGGCCCGGGTTACCGCGGCTTCCCCGGGAGAGGACCGCGTCCCGCCGAGCCCTTCCTGTAACCTCCGCTGGCCGCACGCTGCTTCAGCGAGGTCTGCTTTTACTGCTGCAGCCCGCCAGTTTGCAGGATTGTGTTAAGCGTTTCAGAAACCGTTAGTAACTGCCCAGCCCTTCAGAGAGGAAGGCGAAACCCCTTCTCACACTCTTCCTCTTATCTTTTATACGATGCATTTCAATTAGGCCAAAAGAAAATTACGAATTATTGTAATCTAAACTTGATTCCTCACCTGTAAAATAGGATTGGACTAGAATACACCTTAAACTCCTAATCTAATGGTGCCTCTACAATTTGCTGTGTTTGGTGGGAGGGGTGTGCTTCATTATTCTCTTTTCCTCATCTTCATGCTGGGACCACTACATAGAAGAGGAATACTTTGAACAACAAAGTCTTTTTTCACCAAATTTTCATAGCTTGAAACTCCTTCCCTAGCTGCTTCCAGTATGTTTACCTGAGCTCAGAGAAAAGAGTTACTTAAGAGGATTAATTTATGCCTCTAACAAGGAAACAAGTCACCTGGTAGCTGTTGAGACTTTATTTCCTATTCACCCTGCTTGGCTTCCCAAGCGTGTCTGACTCACCAGGATTTCTTGCAGTACTCTGCCCTCCTGGTGTAATGGGTTTATGCTCAGCAGAACTTGGAGTCATCCAAGTTCATTGTGAATCAGCTATGTAAATCTGATTGGGTCACTTTACTTAAAAATTTTGGGATAGAGTCCAAAATTCTTACCATAGTGCTGTACGAGACCCAGCATGGCCCGGCCCCAGCTTACCTGTCCAGCTTCAGTTCCTGGCTGTCTCTTCCTCCTTCCAGCTGTTAGCATTCTCTCAGTTCTTCAAACATAGCTAGCACTTTTTAGCACCAGGGCCTCCACACTTGCTGTCAGACTGCCTAGAAGTCTAACTTGTCCTTCACCTCTCAAGCTAGTTGGAACTTCCTCAGGGAAACCTTTCCAGACCCCCCAGACCACTTTTAGGTTCCCAGTCAGACACTGTTAGCATCCTCAGTACGTCTCCATTGCACTTTATTAAAACCATCATGTAATTACTTATCTATTGTTAGTTTTCCCTGCTAGATTGTAAATTTGAAGTAGGAGCTTAACTTCAGTGGTGGCTTGACCCAAGTTGCAAAACTACCTCCTGTCAAAGATATTATTTTTCCTCTGGATAAAGCTAATTAGCTAATACAGTTGCCTCAATTACGAGGTGATTCTCGGATGAACTATGTGTGACCAATGGTGCTGTCAAGGCTTCTTACTTTAGGACTAGTTATTGTTTATCTTTTGAGAACATGTATGTAATGGGCTGTATCTGCTAGGCTATATAAAAAGGGGAGATTTCTTTGCAATCTCTTAACAGATTGTGATGTACAACATCACGTTCTGGTTTAATGATTACTCAACAAATAAAACTTATTTCTGTGCTGCATTTGTGGAGAGGTTTTCTGGGTTGAAAGAAGATTTTGTATTTAGTTTTATTTCCCCGGTAGGGGCACTCAGAATATATTTGTCAGAGGTATGAATGGGTTGCTATGGTAATGACAGAGATTACCATGAGAGTCAAAAACAGACTGAGGATGGTTTCTAATATTGTACTTATAAAATCCTTATGAAAGAGTCCCACTTTGAACCAAGCCATTGCTTGACTCCTGTGGCATTATTGATAATGATCACTAAGATCTCCTAAGTTTCTGCTCATTACATTCTAGTCTTAGAACCCTAAGACTAGCCACAGCTTCTGGGGCACTGAATCTGGTATCACATTTCTGAATGCATGAATACATATTTACCTAGGGTCAAATATATATACTGAATATATATATTTCATATATACATGCTATTTAATAAAATACTATAGTAGCCGCTTTGATTTACTTATTATTCATATATCAAACCATACTTTTATCCTACTTATGAGAACAATAACAAAAAGATTCTTCTGAAACACATTAATTGCATATAAGCAGAGTTTCTCAAAATATGCCCAGAGATCTTTTCAGGGGTTTCTCAAGAACTCTCTTTGTAACTATGTATCTGTGTGAGGCCAGATTTTCTTCACATAAGTCAATCAAAACAACATGTGGCAACAAATTGAATGCAGAAGCAAATATGAGAATCTAGTTGTCTTAAACATATTTGTGAAAATGCAAAACAATGTCACTCTTTTTGAATTTTCTTTGATTTAGAAAATAAAGTTATTTTTCATTAAAAATGTGTTGTTAACATAATGGGCTTACTGTCATTTTTCAATGAATAAAAATTTTAAAAATTAAACTAGGTTAATTTAAAACTAAATTAAAATTAGTGTTAATTTCTAATATGGCAGGTATCAATAGATAAAAATCCACATAAACAAAAGCTCTTGGAGGTGTTAGCTAGGGACCAGGAGGGAGGGGAAACAGGTGTGGCGGTAAGGCAACAGAGAGACTCAAACATTCTTAAGAGTATAAAGGTGTCCTGAGATTAAATAGTTCTCAAACTAAAAGTCATTTCTGATAATGGCTGGGATATAATCAGCAACTTAATTTAAAAACAAAAACAAAACTACATTGTTTTGAGATTGATCACTTTCTTTTGAGAAAAATTTTCCAATTTTGACTTAAATGGTATAGAATCCAAAAATTTCAATGCATTTTATATTCTTGGAGTGTATTACTTATCCTACTTTGAATGTATATCTATATTGATACTCATACATTTATACTTTCCTCACTCAATATCGCCCAATTATCTTAACAAAAAAGACCCTCAAACTTTTAATCACTGCTTATAAGTTATTTACCTTATCAAATAAAAATAGAGAAGAAAATTAGTTTAAGAATAAGGTTCTCAAAAAAATAAGATTCTCTTCACGAAGATAAAAATTTTTTTTTAAATTCACTGAGTCATTTGAAATTCAATGGCTGATAATGCTACAAAGCTTTCTACCACAGAGTATCTGCACAAAGATATCTTGCTGAAAAATTCATATACATTTTTTAAAAAGTCTCCAAAGGGGGGGAAAAAACCATCCTGGAACTAATAAGCAATTATAGCAAGGTTGGAGGATACAAAGGTAACATATAAAAGCTAGCACTCTGGGAGGCCGAGGTGGGAGGGTTACTTGAGCTCAGGAGTTCGAGACCAACCTGATCAAGAGTGAGACCCCTGTCTCTACTATAAATAGAAATAAATTAGCCAAACAACTAAAAACATATATAGAAAAAATTAGCTGGGGATGGTGGCACATGCCTGTAGTCCCAGCTACTCAGGAGGCTGAGGCAGGAGGATCGCTTGAGCCCAGGAGTTTGTGGTTGCTGTGAGCTAGGCTGATGCCACGGCACTCTAGCCCTGGCAAGAAAGTGAGACTCTGTCTCAAAAAAATAAATAAAAGTTAATCATTTTCCTATATACCAGCAATGAACAAGTGGGATTTGAAAGTAAAAACACATTACTATTTACATTAACACCATGTAAAATGAAATACTTAGGTATAAGTCTGACAAAATATATACAAGATCTATATGAGGAAAGCTACACTCCAGTGAAAGATTTCAAAGAGCATCTAAATAGATACTCCACATTCATTCATAGGAAGACTCATTATTTGTAAAGATATGAGTTCTTCCCACTTAACCTACAGATTAAATGCAATCCCACTTGAAAGTCCAGCGATTTATTTTGTACATATCAACAAACTTACATGGAAATGCTAAAGACCCAGAATAGCTAACTCAATATGAGAACAAAGTCAGAGGACTGCTACTACCCAACTTCAAGACTTGCTATAAAGTGACAGTAGTAAAGACAACGTGCCATTGGCAAAAGAACAGACAAATGGAGCAGAATAGAGAGCCCAGAAATAATAGACCCACATGCATACAGTTAACTGATCTTTGAGAAAGGAATGAAGGCAATATTAATTAAGCAAAGACAGTCCTTTTAACAAATGGTGCTGGAACAACTGAACATCCACATGCAAGAATATGAATCTAGACAAAGACCTTACATCCTTCACAAAAATTAACTCCAAATGAATCATAGACCTAAATGTAAAACACTAAACTATAATATTTTTAGAAGATAACAGAGGAGAAAACCTGAATAACCTTGGGTTGGTGATGATTTTTTAAATACAACACCAAAGCACTGCCCATTAAATAAATAATTGATAAGATGAACTTCATTGAAACTTAAAACTTTTGCTCTTGAAAGACAATGTCAAGAGAATAAGAAGACGAGCCACGGACTGGTAGAATATATTCACAAAAGTCACATCTTATAAAAGACTGTTATCTACAATATACAAAGAATTCCTAAAATTCAACAATAAGACAATGAACAGCCTGATTGAAAAATAGGCAAAAGACCTGAACAGACAGCCCACCAAAGAAGATATGCAGATAGCACATGAGCATATGAAAAGATGTTCAACATCATATGGCATGAGGGCATCACCAGTTAAAACGACAATGAGATATCACTATACATCTAGTAGAATGGCCAAAATCCAAAACACTGATGACACCAAATTCTGGCAAGGATGTGAAGCAATAGGAACTCTCATTCATTGCTGATGGGGATGGAAAAGCTTATATAAGCTGTTATAAAGCTTATAACAGTCTGGTGGTTTCTTACAAAACTAAACATACTCTCATCATATGATCCAACAATTTTGCTCCTTGGTATTCATCCAAATGAACTGAAAACTTACGTCCATACAAAAACCTGCACATGGGTATTTATAGCAGCTTTATTCATAATTGCAAAGACTTGGAAGCAACCAAGATGTTCTTCAGTAGGTGAATGGATAAATAAACTGTGGCATATCCAGACAATGGAATATTATATAAAGCTAAAAACGAATGAGCTGTCAAGCCAGGAGAAGACATGGAGGAAACTTAGATACATACCACTAAGCAAAAAAGCCAATCTGAAATGGCTACAGAGTGTATGACTGCAACTATATGACATTCTGGAAAAGGCAAAACTATGGAAACGGTAAAAAGATCAGTGGTTGCTAGGAGTTACAGGGCAGGGAGGAATGAACAAGCAGAGCACAGAGGTTTTTCAGGGCAGTGAAACTGCGTTTTGATACTACAATGGTGGATAAATGTCATTATACATGTGAAAAACCTATTGAATGTATAACACCACGAATGAACTCTAAACTATGGATATGAGTGACTTTAAAATAAAGTTCTTGCTGTTCCCACATACTGGACTGTATGGCAACTTCATCAAACTGGAAATTCCAATAGAATTACATCAATACAGTAGAAAAATATGCATCAAAAAAGGTGGGCAGGGGGATTATCTGTTCCTTAAAATTGCTTCTTTTCCTCCAAATGTTCTGAAATCTAAATTTTGTCAACAGTATGCCCTACCCTGAAAATGATTCTATCTTATTGAGTTTATTTTATATTATTTCTCTCATATACTTATATAAATAATGCATTGGTGAAAACACCACTGTGTGTGTGAGCTGACAGTATGTACAAAGTTCTAAATATTCAAAAGAATATTTTTAAGCTTCTAGATGCAAGAGCCTAATAATGTTTTTTAAAAGATGTTTGTGTGAAGATACTATTTGGAAAAAACATACACTAATTTTGATGTGTTATTTATTATATTCTATTAAAAATGATAAAAAAAGAAGCCTTCCTGACAACTGTAAGCATATCCTGAAATTCTTTTTCCTTGAGAACCAGACTGCACACCCATTTTGTGAACCACAGGAACCAAACCATCAACCGTTCTAGAATCATCTTCCAAACACAGAGCCAGTAAGGGAGAGTTTAGGGGTAAAGTTATAGGCCTGTCTTTGTCTAGGCTCCCATACACTGCAGAAGTCAATGGCACAAAAGTTGATGATAAACCACTAGCTGGTTAGAAGGGAGGAATGAATACCACTTAGCCTATGGAATTTTAAAACTGGATTTGCTAGCTTCTAAAATTTCTATATCTCCTAATAGCAGGGAAGCCCTGCTTTAAGCTGAATTTTGGAAATTGAAGGAAAAGATCAGAATTTCCCGACATTCCTACTAAGGGCTACCTCAAGACCCAGAATCTATTGAAGTAGCACAGTACGTTAAGTCAAATAAGAATAGTACCCATTTTGTGTGCTATACTTAATATATAGATTTTCATTCACTTAAAGCCCAAATGAGAGTATTTTGAGGGGGCTAATCTAACGTCTAATGTTCCAAATAAACCATTTAAAAACAGGTGCTCTTCCAAGAGTCTGGAGAAGGCATTCACATAATCCAGAAGCCACTTTAAAAGGTGTTCATTTCACTCAATGTCATCTATCACTATATAATTAGGTTTTGGTATATTTTTGCCTTAAATGTAAAAGGCTCATATTGAAGTTCATTCTAATAAAATAATTACTTCTAAGATGTATATTACTTGTGAGATTCATTTTTGAAATCTCTTATGCAGCCTAAAAATAGTAAGAAAAAATGAAAACTTACACTGAAATATTTTGTACACAATGAACTCTGATGACTGGTTCACATTGACAAAAATGAAAACAGTAATTCTATATACTTTATACAATAAATAAAATATAAAAAATATTTCAATACATAAATAGAAGCTTTACACATCCAAAATACAGTACATATATATGAAATATATCTCTAAAATTTAATGAAATAATATGAACTACTAAATTTTCATTACAAATTTTATATATATATATATATTTCAATATAGAAATATACTTTTTCCAACATTTTAAATTTCAGAGATTACTTGCATGGTGATATTATGGAGAATAACTTAATATACCAAGCTTTTTAGTAATTAATTATAATTAATAATTAAATGAAAGGGAATGATTGTGATAATATGAAGAAAAATGTCTTGATTATGGCAAAAGTACCATTTTGAGGAATATATAGATACAGTGTTCCATTTCTGTGTAGATAGTAATGCTAAAAATAAAAGGGAAGATACTAGATTTTCAACATCTGTGTCTTAAGCATCAACACTGTAGAATGATGTGGGCCAAAATGAAGTGTTTCTATAAAGTCAAATTACTAGATTATCATCCCATTTCATTACTTACAAAAATTACTTTAGAAGCACTCTTCCAAGGCAAAATGTATTTTAACATGTCTCAAAAGTTAATAAACATAGTGCTTCTCAATATTTAAAGCCTATATGATAAATAAACCTCCACTGTATATATTTTAAAACATGGTCTCTCTCTATGTATAAACTGGACAAACTAATAACTTAGAGGTAATGGAGAGACAATCGAAGACATTTAGTCTCTACTCAAATAAAAGTGAGGAAAAGTCACAATGATGCCTAAGAATACTTTACTAGGTAAGTGCTAAAAGGGGAGGAGTTCAATATTTAATACCATACAAGTGTTTGCCTATTTTATAAATTTTGGCCAGATACATTAGTTATTTAACAAGAAATTATTTAATAACCGAGTTATTTAAGGGGAAGCTTAGGTAATTTTAAAATGACTTGAGAAAATTTATTCTTTCTGAAAGTTGATACGTAGTGTTTGGTTTGGAGATTTCTGAGTCCTTGGGGGCAATTTCTTATTCTCAAATTTGTATAATCTTTCCAGTAAAGAGTACACATTGAGTTAAAATCTGTTATAACTGTACTTACTTTCAGAAAGAATATTCGTTCTGCAGCTTACAAGAAAATTTGTTTATAAATATACATATAAATTAATCTGCATTATCATATTTTTTCCATATATCCCATAGCATATAATCACTTAAACAGAGCATTTTTGTTTCAAATTTTATCCTTTAAATAAATTCTGCAATTTGGGAATGTGAATGTATAGTCTGATTGAATGTTAAACATTAAATATATAGGGTATATAACAATTTAATTGCTACTGATCCACTGATATTTACTTTCTGTTTCTTCTTTTTGGACTCTTTGTTCTTCTCGGTGATTAGCTGCAGTCCAAAATGTTATTTTTTTGAGTACTTGTTGCAGAAGTTTAGGAGGTAATAAAGATATCTGACTTTCTAAAATAATAGCATTTTTACCAATGCAGTCAAGACATGACCTGTAAATAAAGCATAACATAATTATTAGTTTTGAAACCAATATTATAAGATATTTATAGTTAAGAATTCCTAAAAATAAAAATCATTTAAAAAATTTTATATGACAATGTACTTCCTTTGTATTGTTTGGAACATGATAGGAATTTTTTTCTAGAGCACCATAGTAATTGTATGTCTTTATAGTACAGAGACTATTTCTAACCAAAATTCAACAAAAACATAAAAAAAAAACTTACCATGCATAAAGTTCTTTTTTTTTGTTAATTAGCTTGATTTAATCATTCCATATTGTATACATCAAAACATCACATTGTACCCGATAACTGTATACAATTAAGATTTGTTTTTTTGGGTTTTTTTATTTCAGCATATTATGGGGGTACAGATGTTTAGGTTACGTATGATGCCCTTGCCCCCCCGCCCCAAGTCAGAGTTTCAAGTGTGTCCATCCCTCGGATGGTGCCATGCATAAAGTTCTTTAAGTAAAAAAGTTCAGACTTAAATTTAAACCAGATTAACTGATAGTAGTTCCTTTTTCACGTTTTCCAGTAAGCTCGATAACCATTTACCCTACTCTGAGAACTGTCTTCTGCTTCTATCACCTTAAGATGAACCATCTGACATCCATTTTTACGTGACCAGTCTGCCCCACATTACCCCCATAAATGACTGCACTGGGTTTGCACATGTGACTTAAGTTGACTCAAAGAGAACAGGTTGGCAGAGAGGAATGGGGGCCACAGGACAAAAAGCACCAAAAGTTGAGTTTCTACTGTTCTGGGGCCCGGGTGTTCATTTTTTCCCCTTTGATTCCATTCCACTAGAGGGCAGTATCCTCCCAAATACAATCCTTTTTTGTCTTAGGCCACATTGAAGAGGGTTTTGTATTTCAAACCAAAAGAAACTAAAGTACTATCAAAAAAGCATCTATTTCAATTGACAAACTTTAATTCAAAAAAATATATTTTTAAGAGTTTTTTAAGTAGACTCATTTGATTCTGCTGTGATTAACTCTGATGTCAGTTTTACAAGCATTTACACTCTAGATATTTCTATGTTCTTCTACACTTTTATGAAGCGTTTTCTCTCCACTCTGTGACAACTCCAAATAGAAGAGTTAAAATGTTCCACATAGATGCAGAAGTACGAGAAAATGATATGAATCTTATATGATTGATATACTGATACGATGCAAATTTAACTCTGCTCCTACGGTGATACAACAGCTCCCGCGCCCTTTCCATGATGAGGGAAAGGAAGAGTCACATGAGAAGATGGCTCCTGTCATTACCAGTCAGTCACTGATTTAACAAGTATTTATTTAGTGTGCACATACTAAATACTGTCTTAAGAGTAGGAAATGCAACACAAAGAAAAACCCTATTTGAACTTTTAAAAATTTTTTCAAAATATTAAGGGGCATAAATGTTTTTGCTACATGAATGTACTTTTTCTAATGCTTAAGTCGGGGCTTTTAGTGTGCCCATCACCGGAACAGTGTTTGTTGTATCCGATAGGTAGATTTTTACCACTCCCCTCCTCCCACCTCACCCCCTCTTGATTTCCTATGACCTTTACGTCTTTATTTGAACTTTCAAGGAAATTATGATTTAGTAAAGAACATAAATAACAATGAAGTGTTATAAATGCTGTGACTGGGAAAAAATGAAATTCCCATGACAGGTACAGGGTTCTGTGGGAATCAGGTAAGAACAATGGAGACACTTTAACAAGTCAGGGGAAACCTTCCGGATGTTGAGGCTGAGACCTTCAGGGCCTCAACAAATTAAACAAAGGTATTCCAGATAGAGGAACCACACCTGCAAAGCCCTAGACATGAGAAATAAGATTGTAGAAACTGCAATTCAGTGGTTTAAATACAGCTGGAGGGCAGAGTGTAAGAGTGGGGCACGGCAGGAAGTGAGACAGAGAGATAAATGGAGGCCCCGAATACCATGTTAAGGTGTCTGCAGTTTATCTAGGGCAGTTCGTCTAGGGTGCCACAGAATCATATGCTTTGATCCATCAATATCCCCTCTAGGAATTTCACCTGAGGAGACATATATGTTTTCCAAAGGAATATATGAGAATATTTCATACTTAAGTTTTATAATAGACCAAAATCGCAGGCATCCTAAATACCTATCAATAGACTAGTAAATAAATTATACTTCCATGAGCTAGAACACTATATAGCCCTTACTAACATAAATATAGATCTATTACACTGAATGATTATGCATTTACATGAAAGATATTAAAAAACAGCAAGCATAATTTGATCCTTTATACACACACATATATGTACATGTGTAATGCTCTCGCCGAGGTTTCCAATGACCTCTTAGAGAGGTTAAATCCATTCTAACCATTTAATAAAATCATTTTAAAGTCTGGGAGAATACACACCAAACCCTTAACAATGATTATTGTGGGTGATGGTTCACAGGTGATTTTTTTAACCATATACTTTTCATGTTGTATGAATTTTCTTAATACATCTTATTTTTAAATCAAAATAAATAATAGAGCTATTTCTTTTTTTAAAAAAATATGTATCCAAAGGTATGGTGGGCATGATCCCACAAGTCTATTAGATCATATAGGCTGCTTAAGAAGAGGAATTTTTTTTTTTTTTTTTTTTTGAGGCAGAGTCTTGCTCTGTTGCTCCAGCTAGAGAGCAGTGGCATCATCATAGTTCAACTTCAAACTCCTGGGCTCAAGCGATGCTCCTGCCTCAGCCTCCTGAGTAGCTGGGACTACAGGTGTGTGCCACCATGCCTGGCTAATTTTTTCTTTTTTTAAAAATTAAAAAAAATTTTTTTTTAATTTCAGAGTATTATGGGGTGATTTTTTTCTATTTTTAGTAGAGACGGGGTCTTGCTCTTGCTCAGGCTGGTCTCCTGAGCTCAAGCGATCCTCTCACCTCGGCGACTCAGAGTGGTAGGATTACAGGCATAAGCCACCAAGCCAGGTGAAAAAAAGGAACTATTCATCTTTGTTTTCTCCCAGTGTCTCAGCAGAGTAAGTGCTAAATGCTGGCTGTACTGTGGATAATTGGTTGTGGTGAACAGGCCTCACACAATAAACACTACTAAAGTATTGCTATATTCAAGTTTTCATGTATCAAAATATACTCAGCACTCTGGGAGGCCGAGGCAGGTGGATCGCTCAAGGTCAGGAGTTCGAGACTAGCCTGAGCAAGAGCGAGACCCCATCTCTACTAAAAATAGAAAGAAATTAGCTGGACAACTAAAAATATATATATATATAAATTAGCCAGGCATGGTGGCGCATGCCTGTAGTCCCAGCTACTCGGGAGGCTGAGGCAGAAGGATCGCTTGAGCCCAGGAGTTTGAGGTTGCTGTGAGCTAGGCTGAAGCCACGGCACTCTAGCCCGGGCAACAGAGCAAGACTCTGTCTCAAAAAAAACCCAAAAAAACCCAAAAAAAACCCAAAATATACTCAGCATCAAAGGGCATGTACCCATTCACAGAGAGCACAGTACTCAGCACCAGGGATGATACAAACAAGCCTAAGACCGGTGGCCACCCTAAGTCCCAGCCTCAAACACAAGCCTGTCCAACTGTCTGTCATTTCACTTTCTCTCATTTCTATACTGGTTTATCTTCCCCATCATCGCTTATCTTTCCTCCCAAATCTTCCTTGTGTGCTTTTTGTAACAACTGTTGTATGTTCTACAAACATCCCTACTTCCTCTGACTTTCTGAAACTTAAGAAAATTGCTTTGCGTGCAGCCTTCTTGAGAAAGAGCACACGTTTCCCCTCATCTCCATTTTCACAGTCCGGGAGCCAATGCTAGTAGGCTCCTCGCTCCTCACCACTGCTCCCAGGCTGCTACAATTTCACCTGTAGGTGTGGCCATGGTTCCTGATCTCTGCAAGACACTGTAAACTCCTCTGCAAGAGAAACAGAGGCCCTGGATGATACATGGCTTCTGATTTCTTGTCTAGCCTCATTTCTTGCAACTTTCCACTTCATACTTACATTCCAGGAATACTCAAGAATTCAGTTTCCAGAACACATTATGCTCTTACATATATCTTTATACTTACACACTTGCACTGCTTGTTCATGGCAAATTCTTAGCTCGAACCCTTTTTCTGCAGACTTCCCTAACCTTTGCCATCTTGACCATCTGGACAGAGGGCCTTCTTCTCTAGTATTCTCATGAACTTTGTATATGTTTCTCTTAAAGAAGTTTTCTTTTTCTATTACAGTAAAGGTCTGCCTTCTATATTACTAGTAATTTAAGGGAAAGGTCATGCCTTTTCATTTCATAGCACGGTGCCTTTCCATGTAGGCGCTCAAATATTTCTTAATCCCTGCATATGAGGAATTTTCAATTTAGTTAGGAAGAGTAATTTACGTTCACAAGAAAAATTAAGTAACAATACAAGGCATTATAAGTCATTACAGCAGAAGTTTCCAAACTTGTCTGTACATAAGAGTTACCTAGGCATCTTTAAAAAATTCCAATATTCAGGCTACACTCTAGACTAATTAAAATGCAATCTGTGGGAGCAGAACACAGGCATTAATATTTTTTGAAGCTTCCCATGAGAATCTAACACGCAGACAAGTTTGGGAACTACGGTGCTAAGTGAAGGAGCAGATAAGAAAGACTTCAGGAGGGTCTAGTTTGAGCTAGTCCAGTGGTTTTCAAATGGTTCAGGGCGTAGAACATCTGGAAGTTATGGTATACTCCTTGAAATACAACATGGCCTCTCTCGCATATTTTCTTTCTTTCTCTCTCTCTTTCTCTGTCTCTCGTCTGCCTTTACCCATGTTATTCCCACTGCATAAAATTTACACTTGTTCACTGGGCAACTTCTACTTCTCTCAAATCCTTCCTGCCAACTCTCACAGGCAGAAATAGCGGGGGGCTTTTTCCACAATCTTCCCACTAGACTTTGTATAGACTCCTTTTAGAGCAAGAGTGTATGAGCTAAGACACGGTAAGTCACACCACCAATTTAATAACAGCTTTGGGGTTAAAAAAGAAATTCTTCTGGGCCGGGCGCGGTGGCTCACGCCTGTAATCCTAGCACTCTGGGAGGCCGAGGTGGGCGGATCGTTCTGAGCTCAGGAGTTCGAGACCAGCCTGAGCAAGAGCGAGACCCCATCTCTACCAAAAATAGAAAGAAAATTAATTGGACAGCTAAAAATATATATATAGAAAAAATCAGCCGGGCATGGTGGCGCATG